>CABHPP010149577.1:40649-56029 GCA_902168425.1 Peromyscus attwateri
TGTGTGTGTGTGTAATTGTCATTGTTTTCCACATCCTTGTTAAAAATGGCCTCCCATACCTTGGGTTGGTTTTAATCCTCACTCACATAAGCCATGGCTGGACTCCTTCACCAGATGCAGGTGTCCCCTTGTGCTGTCAGCAGGAATGATTAATGAGGGTTTGCCCTACTGAAAGCAGTCTTTGGAGTATTGTTCAGGGCATCTGTGGAACTGTCGGGGGAGACAAGCACACAAGCGAACAACCAATTATTTGGCCATCACTGAGGCAGCGTGAAAAAGACATCAAATTGGACAGAGAAGCCATGCTTTTGTTTGGGGATCAAATATTATTTTTCAGGTGTTAATAGCAGTATGAGACTTAGACTTCCTTTTCAAGGAATCTTGGTTAGGTTTAGAGTTTTCACCAGAAATTGATTATTTTTTCTTTAAAGATAATTGAGTTACTTGAAAGTGGTATAACAGGAATACAATATCACAAAATTGCTTCATTGGTGGCTGCCTGTGATACAATGAGCTAACATTTCATTCCACTAACATTGGAAAACATGGACTATGTGCACAGTAAGGAGGAACCTCAATGCAGGGTTCTTAATTGTTGGTCAGCTTCTGCAGTGACAGGAGTTTATAGGTGACCAGAGGGCCAGAAGCCTTGCTCTGGAAGCTGCAACAGGAAATACTACAACAAAAGCTAGCAGCCACATTTCAGCCTGTGACCACCCAGGTGTGCTTCATCCTTTCTGTTATGACGTAACTGTTGAGTCTTAGGAGTGAAAATGATTTTACAGACTGTTATGGTTTTTTCACTAGGTTTGTGATTTAAGTTCTGATTTAATCAAAAAGACTAATAGAATTTTTTTAGCATAATTCTAATGTGGACTATGAAAGCCTCTCAACAGAAAAGCAGTATTTTCAATGCTG
The DNA here is from genome assembly GCA_902168425.1 of Peromyscus attwateri. Lineage (NCBI taxonomy): Eukaryota > Metazoa > Chordata > Mammalia > Rodentia > Cricetidae > Peromyscus > Peromyscus attwateri. Next base: position 41,568 of record CABHPP010149577.1, read on the forward strand.
TGCCCATTTAGGCCTGCTGTCTGCAGGGTATTAAAAATCCAAAGCTAAGCCCTGAAACCACTCAGAGTTACAAGGAACAAATAATGACATAGAAAACAATGATCAGTAACAATCATAATAATTGTGTCTTATGTAAAACTAGCAAACAACCAAACAAAAATCCCCAAACAAGCTAAACTCCTACTTAAACATTTTAAAAGGTTAATATTCTTTTGGACTGTATTTTCTTTTATACAAATTAGTTCAGTCATACAGCAACTGGAGATCACATAAAGATTAAAACAGTGTCAAAGAGTATATCTAAATATAAAACAAATATCTGAAGTGTTTTACAGGAAGATGTATGACTTGATTGTCTTTAAGTAATTTTCTCTGGTACCTGCAATGTTTTCTTTGGTATGTATATCAGTGTGTGTGTGTGTGTGTGTGTGTGTGTGTGTGTGTGTGTGTGTGTGCATGCACACACATGTTCAGTGCATACATGTACATGGTCAATATTAAAATTGCATAATTTTCCTCATTTCTCAAGCCAATATGAATTTTTATCTTATTATTAAACTATATATGACTAAAATATTTATTACATCAAAAAATTGGCTCATTTAGATAGATACATTACTATATGAAAACAGGGAAAAAAGGTTATACCCAAATCATGAGAACACTTTAAGATTTTTATGACTGGCAACTTTAACATGAAATAGGCTGGCTAGTCAAGTTCAGATCTCAGTGGGCACTAATACCTACTCCTTTCATGGGTAGAGTTGTTTTAAGGTGGTTCCTGTTGACTATTTATAGTAAAATTGTATCATTCAGATAGACAAAGTCATTCAATTATTTTTGCTCATCGTATTATTTTTACATATGGTAGTCGAGGTGCTGAAGAGGAGCTCAGCAATTAAGAACACTCACTGCTTTTGCAGAGGACTTGAGTTTGGTTCACATCATCCAATTAGATAGCTCAGAACTAACTGTAACCACAGTTCAAGGGAACCCAGTACATCTGGCTTCCCAGGGAATGCACATGCAGATACATAATTTAAAAAGTAAATCTCAAAAGAATGAGATAAATGAATTAGCAGATGCCCAGTCTGTGAAGAATTCAAAGACATAATTTTTAGGCTATGTGTCTTTGGAATGTTGGAATTAAAAAAAAAAAGTCTTGATATGTAGTTTTTCTTTCCAATTTTACTCTGAAATATGAACTTTTAAAATCATTATTGCTGGTAAGAGTTCACTATCATCAGTATGCAGAGCATCATCAGACCTGGGGTTACCTCTTCCTATCTTTTTTCTTCTTGAGTTCTTTTTTTGGAGACTATCATGTTACTTATTATTTAGTCACTGAAGTAATTTTTAAATACTGGCCCAGGGAAATTCTCAGGGAGGACTGCTCATGTCACCCCTATGGTTTGTGAGCCATGGATGCTGGCACTTCCTGAGCACAATGTACCACATACTTGGTCACATATAGAGTTTCAGGCTAGCCTGAGATATGGAAGACCCTGTCTTAAAGAATAACAACAAAACAATGTTTTCTATGGATTTTTATAGCAAATATACAATAAGCAAAAGCCGAGGCTCTTACATGTGTCTTTTTCATCAACTCCATGTTCTCAGTAGCTTTCAATTCTGTGAGTTCGTCACTTATTCTTTGGACATGCATTTCAATCTTTTTTGGGGTGTGTTTATTAATGGTGTAGCAAGCTTTTCTGGATCATCATTTTAATTTTTTTAAGGAAAGTTTATAATTTACCATTATAATTTGTCTTAAAGATTTCTGTTTTGAAGATACAAAGTAAATTTCTAATTTTGACTCTTAATAGAGTAAACATCATTTAAGAATATAGTCCTAGCAATCATTATTCCTCTTTACTAAAAGGAAGCATTAAAAGTTGCCAGGTAAGAATTCAGAAAAGTAATTCAAAATTTGCACAGTTTATATTCATACTAAAAGTGGATCATTGTTTATTTGAATTCAGATTTATCTCTTTTTTGATAAAACTTTATAGCCTAGCTCATATCAAGACAATAAAAACTGAGTGATTATAACCTCATCATAATCTAGAGATCAGATGTCAGACTTTCCCTAGAATTTTCTAGAATAGTGTAGTAGAATGTTCTTTATTTGCTTTTGCTTTTAGTTTTTAATCATTTCATTCATGTGCAATTGAATTTTAAAGCCTCATTGAAATATTGTAAAGGTAACTTTAAAGATCAGTTTTTTAGTTTATGATATAATCACAACATTTCCTCCTGCCCTTCACTCCCTTCCAATGGTCGCATATACTTCTCCTTGTTTCATTCAAATCCATGCCCCCTATTCCATTAGTTGTCACATACATACAAAACTACCTTAAATATCCCTGTCAGTGAAAGGTTTTAGAGTGATATTCCATAGACCAATTGAAGGTGGTCTTAAATGGGTGAATTCACCCAACTGGAGAGACACATAGACTTGATGCATTTTGGGAGAATTAATGAAATCATTCTTTTATTGATAAAGAACTCCAGAAGAAGGGGGTTTTCTTATAGATAGTGGAAGTTGAAAAGGAGGTTTGGAGTGCAAAAGGTAATATGGGAAAGGGAGTAGGGTTTTCAATGAAAATCTAATTCAGAATTTGTATACCAAGCTCATGTTAGGTAAGAACCATGTGACTTCAGGCTTTTTACCTAGCCTCATAAGGGATACTTATACCCTGAGTGCTCATCTTGGAATCTGCCATTTTTGATTTTCAAAACATAGATTTGAAATGGCAACAATACATCTGTCTAACTGCTGGATTATCAGAGTAAGGTAAATGAAAATTTATTGTCAAATTCTTTAATTAGGAGCAAATTTTGACTAACAAATGATGTCTCTTTGTACTTCTGCCAGATTATTTTATGATTATCACACAAAATAGTGCTTAAGTTATAATAGATAGTTGAGAAATGTGTTAATACATAAATATGAAAATGAATTTATTTTTAATGCATAAAGAGGTAGCTTACATTTTGATCATACTTTGATAAGTGTTATTTGATAATTCTTCCTTATGTTAATACATAAAACTTACATGAAACAAAATTAATTTTACATAAGATAGACAGCCTAGATTGCTTTATAGCCTTCTTCTTCGTTGCTGCTTAAGATTCAGAAATATAAAATGATAAAACTAGGACTCTTTCTTTCTCTTCCTCCCTCTTTTCCTATTTCCTTCCCTCCTGTCTTCACTCTTTCTCCTAGAACGACAAAGTGTCCTAAGTTTACAAGTTTAGAAGTTTATTTTTAAAAAGACATGTATTCCCAAGGAGCTAGAAGGGAAGTTGTGGGGAAAATGTGGGCAGTTTTCACCCTTATGTATCACCGCAAAAGCTATTTAGTGTAGGGTAGTGAATGCCGACAGTCCTGCTTCAGGTAGAGGATCTATTTGCTTCGTAGCTCTTTAATGACCTCCACATTGCTTTGCCAGCTCAGAATCAGCTCCATAAGCAGCTTGCTATACTTTGATTATTTTCCCAGGCCCTCCTGGTACCTTTGTACACCATTTTCTGAAAACTGCCCTTAGATGCCCAAGGTGACAGTCTTAGTCCATTCTGTGTGCAACAAATCTTAGTTCAGTATTACAAAGGCAGCTCAGGACCAGTGCTCGTTAGTCCAAGTGTACTAGTTGCTCTGCTGTTGCTGTGATTAAAAACCACGACTAAAAGCAAGTTATCAAAGAAAGAGCTTGTTTTGGTTTATGGTTCCAGAGGGAGAGTCCAAAATGGCAGAGGAGGCGAGGAAGCAGGTCAGGTGTCCGGAGCAGGAAGCGTGCCTATCACTCATCCTCACACAGGAAACTGGGAGGAATTTGAATGTGTGGGAGGGGAACTATAAACTCTCAAGCCCACCCCCAGTGATGTGCCTACCAGTAAGACTTACTTCCTAAAGGTTCCTCAGCACCCCAACCAGCACCACTAACTGAGAACCAAACGCTCAGATACCCGAGTCTATGGGGGTATTTCTCATCCATTTCACCTCCAAAAGGATACATATATATATATATATATATAACTGAGCCATTAGTTATTTTAAATAGAAAAGGACACTAGGGCCTCTTATTATTGAGCAAATATTTGCTCAACATGTTGCCGAGCAGACTTTGAGTGGAAGTCTCACCTGAAGTACTCAGAATCCTCCAATCGTTCTTCTTGGAACCTTCTATGCCAAGTCAAGGAAAGTGAGCTTACATGTCAGTATTGCTATGTAAGTTCCCAAGAATGACAGGAGATTCAATTAAAAATGTCTAACTGTATGTGGAGAATGTTAGACTTGGAAAAAAATAACAAACTATACTTTAAAATGTATTTTCTCATTGTTTGTGAAGTAATTTCATACTTTATCTTCTTTAATGTTCAATAATATTTTGAGGCAAATCTGGCATTATCTAATGTAAAAATATTTTTAAAACATCTGTTTTGCTTCGTATACTGGAAAATATGAGATTTAATTGTTACTAGACATTGAAAGAAGGGTTAATTCCAATAGGAAGTTCAATTTCAGTAATTTGTTTTTAGCTACTTGCTTTGATATTTAAAATCTGAATAAATGTATAAACTAAAGAACTATTTATATCTGGGAATCTCAAAGGAGCAGATATGTTTAAAGCAAAAAACTATTAAGGCTAGTATTTAGCTTCAGCGCAGATTTCTGGACTTGCCCTGTCTGTGAATCAGAGGTGAAGAGGAATGTGAACACAGGACTGATACTTTCAGCCAAACACTAAAATCTTTGTTATCTAGATATCAGTTACTACATATGGACCATTGCATTGCTATCATACAGGATCTGCTCTGTTTTTAAGCAAACAATGCAAAAAAGTACCTTACAACAGGTTAGGCATTACTATTAATGGGTAATTATACTTAACACCAGAATTCTCATGGTACACACCAGAAAAGATTTTCTAGTGATGGTTGAATCCACAGGAATGTTAGTAAGAGTCCTAACTCTGTGACCTATTTATTCAAACTGTGGAACAAGATTACATTAGAGTAGTTTTGCTGTTTTTAAGATTTAGCTATATATATAAAAAAGTACACCGAGTGGCTTATGAACATTTCTGTAATTTAATAATCAATAGTCTTCTTCAAAATAATTGATTATGATTTTGCTCATTCTTTTTATTAAAGTGAACATAACAAAGATGTAATTGGTGGTTGTTCCTGGATAGCGTCAAGAAATTTTGATCTGCATTATTATAAAGTACAAAACCAAATTTTCTAACATGGTAATTGTAAATCGTATTTTGTTTTTGAATGCAAATTGTTTATGTATCAGAAGTGATACTGGAGTACTTCCTGGGTTATTCACTCTTCCTGATGCTGGATGCTATGAAAAGTGCTCCAACTATGCTTTCAGCTTTGCATTTTGTTATAAATTGTGAGAAAACATTCCTCCAAACTATGGTGGCTGAGTCTTTGTAAAAAACAAGATGACAGTCATACAATCCTCAAAGTGTTTGAAATTATTTTTGCCTAACTACTAGCATTTAATATTCTTTATCATAAATTCCTTGTTCTAGAAGCAAATCATCTTTATTCTAAAAGAATAAATTTTAGACAAGTTAAGTGAGTCCATGATGTTCTTATGGAGTTTTGGTTACATGAGTCTTTCCTTTGGATCATTTGCATTTATCTTTGTTTGTCATTTATTTGAAAAATCTTCTGATCTACCTTAAAATTTTGTGAAGGCGATGTTTTCAGTGACTGCAAAAACCCTGAGATGGCTAGCAGAGCAAGAAACCCAAAGGGAAAGGCGACTGTTGAGAGACAGACTGGCCATTTTCTTTCCCTTAACCTCAAATCCTCCAGGAGGAGTGTCAGACCATTGACAATCATCACAGCTCATAGATTCATACCTTACTATTACATGCAATTTCATTATTTCAAAGACTTTTAAGTCAGTAAACAGTAAAAGACAATTACTGTCTAGATTGATTTAATTAGTTTATTTGGTGTCCAGAGCATATAAATCCACAACTATGTTGTTTCTGTCAGTTATAGAATCACAAATTAATGGCAATGTTCTGAGCTAAAAAGATGATGGCTGTTTTCGTTAGCATGTTAGAATAATTCCAATGGACTATAAAGAAGGTTGGGATCCACAGAACCTTTCTTAACAGACTACTCACATCACATTCTGATGCCTTTTGTGCATCAGTTACTCTAATTTATTTTTTGCCATCACTTATATCACATTTCTCATTTTTTACTAAAAACTTAAGAGAGAATATGTTACCTGAAACACACATATGTAACACTTGGACCACAGATGTGCTTATTCTACATGCCATGTCAGTTACCTATACATCAGTCTGCATCAGATTATACATATATGTGTACAAACCACTTATATACATATAGATTTTCTTAGACTTGAGCACCATGCATTGCAAAAGATGCTTCCATGTGCTGAAATAGACACATTTAGTGATTTTTAAATTATGTTTTAAACTTGGTGAAACAATGTAATGCTTTACATTTTTAGCCATGGCAATATTTTTTTGCCTGTTCTCCCAATCATGAAGCAAAGAAAACTCACATTTTCTCCTTCAGAAAATTCTATTTCACGAATGCAAATTAGTTTGAGATAAAACAAACAAAAAAGAAACAGAAGGGAACAAAGAAAGCCTTTGCCTGGTTGCTAGCATTGTTCAAAGAGTAGACATCAACACGATTCCCACCATGATTTTTAGAAAATGTGACAAGAGCCACCCACACTCTTTTGTGCACGACCAGTGGCACATTTGTGAGATGACCAGCGGGGGTTGAGCCTGTGTCTAGGAGCAGTTTTCTTTTTCTTTCTTTTCTTTTCTTTCTTTCTTCCTTTTTGTTGTTGTTGTTGAACCAATGTGGTGAAGTTAATGGGCACATATGGGGAATGAACAAGCTTTACTGGTCTCAGGGGAACTTCCTTCTTTCCTGCTCATGGATTTGAAAAATTGCTGCCATTGAGACTAGAACCAGAGTTCTTCTTATCTTCCATTTTTAGACAATCTATTACCATTAATAGAATATACCAGCCATATTGTAATGGCATGGACAGTCAGGCCTTTGCTGCTATTTGTAATCTTCTCCTTTACATACTTACCGTCTCCAACTTTTTATAGTGTATGATATCCTTTCTGACCTGGTTGATATTGGTTGAGATGGGAATACCTTGTGTGAGAGCATGCTTTATTTGGAATAGAAAATAAAATTAATACCTCAGTTTTATTGCTTCTGAGGCTGAGATAATAAGTCATTAGAGGGAGGTGAATTCTGAATATGTCATGGAAAGCTCATCTGTATCTACTAGATGGAACTCCTTCCTGTTTTCCACTGTGACTGGAAACAAAGGGCTTTCACTTCACGTGCTAGTCTTGAAAAATATAGAACAATAGCTAATAATGTAGAAGCTACAGGGGAATATTTTCCCACAGTGTTAACTAGGGTTCCTACATTGAATTTTGGACAAATTTTAACATATCAAGTTTTTTTTTTTTAATGGTACCTATGCATAACATTGTATCTGTCCTGATTATTTTTTATTCCATTGTTACCAGATTAACAGAAATAGTATTTTAACTTCATTCTAAATTGAGAATAAAATTACAGATGATTTTTGTTAGCATCGACGATGGCTGAGTCTAGATGAAATTACTTTATGCTGAGACAAACTCTTTTCCCACATTCATTGTAAAACAGAGCATCCATGTCCTTGCACAGATCAACTTGCTGATACCCTGCTGTCGGTGTCAGGCACTTGCTCATACGAACACCTGTTTAACTTTTGAATGGTTTACTTTGAGTCTTTTTAGAAATAAGTGGGAATGACGTTTGTGGGATGCTTGTTACAAGCCACACAATGCCCTTAGAATTTTATATACACTATCTAGTTTTTATCATAACAACACTATGGAGTATATTCCCCCCCCCCCCCCCCAATTTACAGAATACGAACATGTCTTTGGAACAAATAATTCAAGGTGGAATTATCTAAGGCTCTGCGGTTATTCAGTAGAAGACTTAGTGTCTATGAACTTGAAACCCGTCTGCTCTATGGTGGCTTGAATTCTTTGTTCATTCGAGTCTTCAAATGTTACTTTAGCTCTTTTGTCATAATTTGAATTTCTCAGGATTATAATAGAACATTGCATAGGCAAGACATTTTGTTTATGTTTGTTTAAAGGGAAAGAGCAGAATTCAGTTATTTACCTGTATCTACCAATTTATAAATAGATAATGTTCAAGAAATAGATGAGCTCAGCCAAGAAATGTTTCCTCTGAGAGAAATTTTATAATATCTGTGTAGCTTCAAATGGACTCAGAAACCACCGGAGGAAACCAGGAAACCAATGCCGCCCTTCTATCTATAAACAAGGCATTTCAAAGCTTGGATACGAAGCATTTGCAAAAGTTTAGCAGAACATACTTAACATATTATTTTCACTAAACCAAAAAGGAGACCCAGAGACGTTTGAATAGACCCCTAGGATTGGGGGCCCCCCTGATACAGCTAATAGATGATACTAAGACTGCTGCCCTGGCCATGGGTAGTGCGTGCAATCAAAGTAGGTTTGCTTTAATTACTCTCTAAATTAAATCTTCCTGTCCTGGGTACCAAGAATTTGATTATCATTGGTAATTCATTGATAGCATTCAAATGATACTCCATGAAAACCTTGGCCTCCTAATCTAAAAAATAATAAGATAGTACAGAATATTATCATCAGGTGACAAATGGCTCCCTCTGTGTCTGTAGTAGGTCTTTTATCATTGATGGAATGTGTTGAGAGACTCTATTGGCATGGTAACAGAACACTACTTTAGTATTAATCCATGCATAAAGGACCAAGAGAGATGATATGGGAGAGAATGAATGATTTTTGGATTGCCTCCATATTGCTATTTATGTGGGAAAAATGCCAAATATTAATTTATAATGTTTAAAGATGAAGAAGAAATCTGTAATGTTAAAATGCACTTGAATCACATAAATGTTAGTTTTTATTTAAGTGTCCAATTTTATTTATATTCAAAATAGATACAGGATTGTAAATACAGGGCAGTTGTAATATTCTAAGCACATATTTTAGGGACTTCCTCCTTTTCCAAATCTCACTCAAGTGGAACATACACTCATTTCTGTAACAAAAATTCTTTCTACTCTATTGGCAAAATGAATAGCATCAACTCAAAATATTTAAAAATTTAGTCACATCCACATCCTGCAGCCTATAAGGAGCTTTCACGCTTTTGGGCTCGCTTTAGATCTTTAATACCCTTTCCTTTGTGTCAAGGAGCTCACGAGCCGTAAAGAAGCACAGATAAACCCACTTAGATCCCTTCCTGGGCCGTCACCTCTCTCTGCCAAGCGGCTTTAGGTGGTAACTGATCTGTGACAGGCTGCCAGTCAAACAGAGCATTTCTGAAAGCTGACACAAAAGACTGAACGCTGGAGAATGGACAGGAAAAAATAAGAAAAGGGTCCAAACTGTATCAGCGCCCCCCACTCCACCTCGGTCTGTTCCATTTCACTACAGCCCCCGCCCTCCGGCCCACCCTGCTCCTCCCTAACCTTTTGGGGTCTGTTTCTGGCGCTTTTCTTCTGGTTCCCTCCCCTCCCAGCTGCCCGCCCCCTCCCTCCCCCCTGTGCTGTGGCTCGCCCAGGCCCGCTGCTGCTGCTCTGGCGCAGTCAGGTTCATGGCAAGGCCAGCGCAGTGCAGATAGAGATCAGCAGCCTTTAGCAGCGGCTGCTCTAGTGCCCTGCTGATAATAGAGGCAGAAGCCAGAGTGACAGTCAGATGGAAGCTGACACAGGCCTTCTGTCAATGCCACCCCTGCCCCTGGGACTGAGCAGGGGAGAGAGGGGGGGAAGCAGAGCTGAAATGTCAGCGTCAGTAACTGCAGAGGCCCTCTGTTTTTCCCTGTAGGTGTTGAGCTGTTCCATGCAGGAGCAAAGGGTTTTTGCCATTTCCCTTAGCTGGTGTGAGTCAGGGAACAGAGCTGCCTTTTTGGTGACTTCCCCACTTAATTTCTTCTGGTGCTGTGGAGTCCTCGTGCCGTAACTGTGTTTGACAGTTTTTGTTCTCACAGCCTTTTGAGCATGTTAAGGATTGATAAATCTTGTCATATGAGAACCCGAGTGATGCCTGGATCTTTTACGTTCTTACAGCTGGAGATCATTCTTGTGGTTTTGTTTTTGTTTGCATTAAAATAAAGCTAAAAAACGAACCAAGGAATAGAGGCAATGACTCGTTTTTTTTCTGCCCAGGAGTAGAATTTACTGCAGATGTTCCTAACAACTGACTTCTGATGTGACTTTGACAGTTTTCAGGAGATAAATTAAAGGTACCTTTTCTATGTAGATGCTATCTTGATTTCCAGAAGTCATGATAACATCACTGTTCATCAGTAGATCCCACATTTCAGAAAGTAAACCGTTTTTGTATAAATTGATACGGTTCTCCCACTCCCTCATCACTCTCAGAGGGGTGGAGAATAGGCCCTGAGGTATCGATTGTCTTAGAGATAAAACCTGGCGGTGACAGGGCACAAAGATACCTCTTCCTAACATCTCCAAATCTCAGAGTCTCTCAAAGCAGAGAGAGCAGCTGGAATTGGGAAGTTCACACTGTAAGCTGTAGTACCCCCTGACATTCAGCCCCAGATCCACTCAGTATAACTCACTTTTCCATTTCCTGCAGAACATATCACTGACCAAGCTTCTATTCTACGCTCAATGGGGGCAGGCTCTGAAAAAACAGTTTGTCTCACCTTATTATTTAAATGAAGGCAAGTGTTAATTAATATGATGGGTGATAGAAAAATTACTAACTTGGTAATGGCATCTTTCTGGGTTGTTGTATTACAGGGAAGTTATCATCAACTCACCCACATCATTAAGCCAACTTCCACCCACATCAATATCTAACACACACACACATACACACCCTACACACACACACACACACACACACACACACACACACACACACACCCTATACACACACTACATACACACACGCACCATCCCATACCAGTACTACACACATACACCCTATATACACACTACACACATACACATACCCACTACACATACACATACTACACGAACACACACACAAACCTAGAGGAGGAGAAAGCATGAGAGAGTGAAATATCTCATGGGAGAATATTGATTTTTTTAATGGCACAATTTAGTGTATCACTTTGATTTTTATGTCTTTTCCCTCTACATATTTTAGGTATATGTTTTATTAACATTACAAAGCACCAAGAAGTGTAGCTTGTGAAAGAACAATTTTGTGAATAGAGAAAATATGAACAAATATTATTGTTAGAACTACATAGTCTTATGATTTGGGCTTAGTGGAAGTTTATTTGATACGATCTGTTAGATATCAGAAAATCACTGTATTTACATGGTTCCCTACAATCATGCAAATGAAGAGGTAAGAAAAGTAGTCCCTTGCTACTAAGAAACCTTTCCTAAGACTTTAGATATGTAGGATTAATGGAGTTTTATAGATGAGGCACAATGATGAACAGGAAATGGCCATGTGTGTAATTGAATAAACAAATGCATGAACATGAATGTATTCTTTGCCAGTGGGTTAGTGAGGACAGAGGGACAGAATCATCATGAAAGTGTCAAGGTATTGTATTAAGGGTCAGAGAAAGAAATGAGGAAAGAGAATATGAATTTATGAAAACAAATGAGATGGCATTATGGATAGAAGGAAATTTCAGAGTTGCTAAGGAATAGCAAGAGAAGAATCATGAACCAAATATTTCTGTTTCCAACTTCTATGGACAGTTCTCAAGATTTTATTTTCCAGTCCTTAGCTACTAGCTTTTTATTCACTGAACCATGTAGAGATGGCACCTTTGTTACAGAACAGAGTGAAATCTCTGAAGGCTTTGGAACGTTGCCATTCATTGATGTATATTATATCTATGTATTGCTGTAGATGTTAACTCATGAACTTCTTCACTCTTTCCAATAGCTATGAGCTATTTATTGTCTTCATGTCATAGAAGAAGGTGCAGCTCAGAGATGAGAACTATTTTGCTCATAAACATGTAGGTAATAAGATAGAAGTCTTTCTTTTTTAAAATAATTTACCTTAAAATTTTATTTAAAACAATTTTATATATGATATATTTTGATCATATTCTTTTTTCTTATCCCATCTCCTGCCAGATCTTTCTTACCTGTCTACCCACCCGACCTTATGTTCTTTCTCCCTCCCCCACAAAAATCAGAAAAACAAAAAACAAAGATCAAAATGAAAAGCAAGCAAACAAGCAAACAAACTAAAAACTCAGTAAGACAAAAAATACCAATGCAAAACAAAAGTGCACACACACACACACACACACACACACACACACACAATGTAGTCTGTTGTGTTGTGGCTAACTACCCTTGGGCATGTGGATGATATGCCCAATTACAGAAAACTGATTTTCCCTTTCCCAGCAAAATATCAATTGCAAATAGCTTCTTAGTTAAGGGGTGAGTCTCTGTGTCTACTTCTTCTCAGTGCCTGGATTTTGTCTGGTTTGAACTTGTGCAGGTCCAGTGGCTTTTCTTTTTGAAAGAAAAGTAGGAGAAAACAAGTTAATTATTGCTAAAGCCTATTTGCTTTGATTTCATTTTGGAGGTTGTTTTGACAACTATTCTAAAATTAAATGTTAGTGGGCTATGGTGGGAAGAGGGAGACTGTCAGCTCATCTGAGCAGATCTTGTCTGCTGGACTTGGGGTATGAGGACCTGAAATGTGGGGCAGACAACAGTCTAATGCTGTGGGACAACCTTACTTGGGTTTCAGTGGACTTTATACATGGATGTAACAAAGAAAGCAATAAATTACCTAAGGAAGGTTGTTGAGTTTAGAGAAATATGATCAGAAAAACATGTAAATAAATGTCAGAAAGCACATACTAAATATTAATAGGACAACCCTTCCCCAGAACTTTTTCAGCACAGACCAATTTAAACACAGTTGCTTGGCATGTACTATAGATTATCAGGGAAAGCATGAAAGCAAGGCAGAAGGCTGTATCCAGATTCAGGGCACTCTGACCAGATTGGGTTCTATAAGCTGTGTTCTGACATCCAACAGGAATAAACGTGTCTTATAGATTGAATGCAAATGTTTAACACAGGAGACATGAAATCATGTCCAGGAACACTCCAGGGAACACAATGCTCCTGAGGACAAAGGCTCTCTGCCTTTTCCTTAGATCCTCTCTCACAGTTCCACAAATGGTGGTTACGGAAAGAATAGCACATTTCCGTGATGATAGATATTGAGTAAAAGAGTAACATCTGAGAGTACAGGAGGAAGGAGGAAGAGAAGTGAGGCTGGAATAATGCTATTGAGAAGGTGAGAATAAACTAGTACACAATATTGTATAATATGTGTGTGTGTGTGTGTGTGTGTGTGTGTGTGTGTGTGTGTGTATAGGTTTGCAACGTGTAAACAAATAGGCCTCACTTTTCAGTGGTTGATGAGCAATGAAATTAATAGATTCAAACCACATGAATGATCTTAAGAGTACTGCTACAGGCTGTGTGCAAATTAATCGAGCTGTGCTAAGAGCTGTTTCAGCAAGGTATGTTTTCAATTCCCAGAGAGGAATCAGGGAAGCAGATGCACAAATAATCACAGTTCATAGAAACATGACATCTGGGAGTGGCTAACTTATTGAGAGGAGCCCCACAACTGCTACCTTATCTCTGGAGATCAGGCAGCTGTTTTCTTAACAGTACCGTGGCAGAGGTCTTATGGTATTTACTGTGTTTTTGTTTTTGTTTTTTGTATTACTATAAATAATACAGGAGACTTTTTTTAAAAAGGGACATGTATTTGGTCATGCTTTTATAAGCTCCCGAGCCACCCGGACTTCCCTTCTGGACCAGAGGCGAGTTTACTGGCTCAGCCTAGACCCCATCCCTGGGCACCAGCCACTCTGGGGAAGACCTGCCCAATGTGGCCCCAGGTTCTGGCCACCGGGCAGGTTCCCTTCTAGCCCTACCGGGAAGGCTCCCCTTCTTCAAGACGCCCGGCAGACCCCGCAATCTCCACGCCCTGCCCCCACACCCTTCTGCCGGAGACCCCAGCAACTTCCTGAGACTTGGAGACAGGCCCCCAGCTCCCATCCTGCCCCTGGACATCCCTTCTGGACAAGAGCTCCCATCCTGCCCCGGAGTTCCCATTTGGACAAGAGAGCTCCCATCTGAACAAGAGAGAGAGATTTCCTGAATCTGTCAGCTCTGTCTGGACCAAGTGCTCTGATAAGACCAAGAACGAACCACAAGGAGATGGGCAGACGCCAAGGCAGAAGTACAAACAACAAAATGAAGAGCAATACAGCATTACCAGAGCCTAGCCCTCCTCCAACACCTAGACCTGAACATCAAAAATTAGAAGAAGCAGAAGAAA
>CABHPP010149578.1:0-46942 GCA_902168425.1 Peromyscus attwateri
AGAGAAAGAGAAAGACAGAGAGACAGACAGAGAGACAGACAGAGACAGAGAGAAAGAAATTGTCTCAAATAAAGTGGAAAGTACTGATCCAAAAAAAAAAAATAGCTAAAGCAACTTAAAAAAGAAAACAAATCCCATCATCTTGAACTTTGTTTATATTCTTTAGCTATCCAAAGTTAAATTTGTTCTCTTTCTCATAAAAATGAATCTACGTTAATTGAATCACCCAGGAACAGCCACCCAAAACTCAAGTCACAAGAACTTCTCTCCAAGTTCTCTTACTTAGCTGCACCCATTACGCTGATGATATGCATTCTTCTTATACCCAGCTAGGTTAAGCAGAGGTTTCTTCTGGTGGCCCCAGACCAGGATTCTATCCCAACTTTAAGCATCTCTTGTTCAGTGACCCAGCCATTTGTCTTTCCTTCAGACTTCACATCCACAAATGCAACCACCACAAATCAAGAGACCAAAATATTTTGAGAAAAGTTGGCATGTTTACTAACCCTGCCTAAATCTTTTCTGGTCATTATCCATAAACAATGGCAACCATATACTATCTCCACTGCACTGACATTGTATCAACTATTCTAAGTAATCAAGAGATGACTGATAAAATGCAGAAGAGTGTAATGGGCTGTGTTAAAACCCCAAGCCTTACTATATATACTCTTGCAAAAGTTTAGGAAAATTATTTTCAGCAGAGCCATATTTAAAAATTTAAAAATTAAAGAAAAATTAAAGTGAAGTAGAAACAGGACTGAAAACGTTATAGGAAATATATATATTCAGTGTAGGAGACTGAACCCAGGACCCTGCACATGCTAAGCAGTGCTCTACGGTTTAGTAATATTCCAAACCAGTATGCATATTTTCATATGTCCACTCTACTACTGTGTTGAAATGTCTCCTGTATTCAGCACCCTGTTTCAAATGAAAGAATCTGAAACAACTTCCACATTTCTATGCTTTTATAAACATATATTACTTTATTTTCAATCATTTGATTAATGTAATCACTATTTTTAGGCATGAACACATATTCATAAATTATATGGCAACTGATTGCAGGAATAAATATATTAATTGAATATCTGCCTCCTTCAGTGTATTTCTACATGACACAATTATTAGTGTTACCTTAGTAAATTTGGGCATCTACTAGGATACTAAGATGAATTAGAATAGTATCATTGCTTATAACTCAAATGATAGTATACTACCTTAAATTAGGCTTCTTACAAATCTTAAATTCATATAAATATAGAAACAATCATTCCTACTGCCTGTATTTTGTTTACAGATTTTCTGTCTCACAAAGCGTTAAACGTATGGGCAATCCACTAGAGTTAAATTACAGACTCAAATATGAGGAAATAGTCTGTTAATATTTGCTAATCGGGATGAAAGCAAAGGAATTGCTCTAAGAGCTCTGATGACTTACTTGCCTAATAAGCTTCTTAAAATGATTGATAAGAAAGATTATATAGCCTTATCAAATAACTCAGGACTACACTCTGTATCATCAAAGGGATGTCTTACTTCAATTAAAATATAAACAACTAGTCAAGGTAGCAATTTAGGTGAACACAGATCCATACATCCATGCATACACTCACATAGGCATATGCTCATATACATATACACAAATACATAACTTCTTACACACACACACACATATATACTCATGAACACACATATGCATATATACACATATATACCTACATACACATATACTCATACAATATTCATATACAAATGTGCTCTCATGTACATATACATATATATACTTACAAAGCACTAACACACATAAATATACATTTATGTACACACTTATATACACATACTCTCATGTGCAACACATACACACACATGCTTTCACACACAAATCATCTCAATCAAGTGCTCTTTATTTTTTATTATAGGTTCTTACAAAGGCTGAGCAAAGACTAAATAAACCTGAAATAGGTAGATAAATAAGCTTAAAAAGTTAGGTAGAAAATAAATAAATAAAGAATTTTTGTGTTTATTGTCAATTAGAATAAGAGTGGCCTAGTTCTTATATTTTTATGAACTTCAAAAGTAAGACTATCAAACTAGTGTTCA
This sequence comes from Peromyscus attwateri, assembly GCA_902168425.1. Classification (NCBI taxonomy): domain Eukaryota; kingdom Metazoa; phylum Chordata; class Mammalia; order Rodentia; family Cricetidae; genus Peromyscus; species Peromyscus attwateri. The sequence continues at coordinate 2,107 of CABHPP010149578.1, forward strand.
ATAGAACATTTCCAACATGTATATATTCTTTAGATTTTCAACTTTTCTCTAAAGTTGGTTGCTAATTTTGTAGAATGATATCCTTTTAGATATCGGATAGAAACAGAAAAAATTGTGATGGTAAAAGAGAAGGAAGAAAGGAGAATCGAATCATCTGGTGAAGAATAAGACAGAGACCACCAGTCCAATAACAGAGCTGTATGTCTGTAAGTATAGGCCTGGGAAAAAAGTTTTCAGCTGAAAACGCACTCATTTAAAAGCACAAATTTTCACGTTCTACCCAATGAAAACAGATAACTTGGATATCTTTAGGGGAAATTATAACTTGAGTTTAACATTTAAAAATATCTAAGCTCAGATGGTTTTAGGTGAATATTAAACCAAATATTTAATAAATAACAGTAATTCTGCAGAATTTCTTCCAGAAAATTGTAGTCATAGCAACACTTTCAAATTGTTGTATGGAGCTGATATGATCCCAACACCAAAATTAAGTAGAAGCCGTCCAGAGAGAGGAAGGAAGGGAACAATAGACTAAAAATTATCATGAATATATTCACAAAGCTCCTAACAGAAGGTAGAAAGAAGAACTGAGCAACATAGAAAAAGAATTTTACATCAAGATTGAATGGAATTCATATCAGAGCTGCAAATCTGTTACAATATTTGAAAATTAGCCTCAATATTGAAATTAATCCATCACATTAACAGGCTAAAAATCACAAACGAGCATATCAATCAATGTAGGAAAAGCATTTGACAAAATTCAACACTCAATCATGATAAAAACTCATGATAAAAATCTATGAAAACTCTACAGTAACTCCTGTGATGGCTAATCTTGTTTATCAACTTGACTACATCTACAATCAACTAAAACACAGACTGCTGGAAATGCCTATGAGAGATTTTCTTTCCTTTTTTGTATTTTTTATGTTATTAAGAATTTTTTAATTCATTTTACATACCAATCACAGATGCCGCTCTTCCCTCCTCCCACCCCTCCAGCCCCCACCCCACCCCACTCCCCATTCCCCTCTACAAGAAAGTAAAGCCTCCAATGCAGAGCCAGCAGAGCCTGGTACCTTCAGGAGAGGCAAGTCCAAGCCCACCCCTGCCTCAAGGCTGTGTGAGGTGTCCCTCCCTAGGCAGTGGGCTCCAAAAAGCCTGCTCATGAGCCAGGGATGGATTCCAATCCTACTGCCAGGGGGCGCCTTAAGCAGATCAAGCTGTACAACTGTCTGGCTATGCAGAGGGCCTAGTGCAGTCCTGTGGAGGATCCACAGCTGTTGGTCTAAATCTACTGGCAATGGTGGAGAGAGATTTTCTTGATCAGGTTATTTGAAGCATGGAAACCCACCCAAATCTGGGTCTTACCTTCTGGTGGCAGCCCTCATGAAAGGACATGGAGAAAGGAAGTGTGGTTTCTTGCCTGTCTGTCCTTTCTCACAATGGGAAATTCATCGTGTTGCCACAGCCAGTATTAAATTCAATTTCTTCAGGGCTCAACATAAAGTGATGACCCGCAGCTCTCTAAGAATCCCCCAGTACCCCAATGCTAGATTGGAACTACTGAGACATCCAACCTCATGGACTGATGAACTACAGGATTCTCAGCCTCTCTGGCATGAGACAGCCATGAGACCACCCTCACCACACTATGTGAGATGTGTGTGTGTGTGTGTGTTCATTCTGGCATCTCTGTTCCTTTAGAGAATCCCCAAATACAACTACATACTTAGTGGTAGAAGAATAGATGATTTTTCTGCATCATAAAAATAGATTATACACTCTTAAGCATTTTTCCTTGGGTGTATTTGTTCTTGTCAGAGCAACTAACTCAGCAATAAAAGTAGTAGCAATTATATAGACGTGCAGAGAAGAAATAAAAACTGCATTTTAAGACAACATCCAAACGTGAGTAGGGAATCCCATGAAATTCTGAGACAAAGTAAACAGAAAAAGAATAAAAGGAATCAGCATGGTCAACAGTTTTGAAGGTTACACAATAATAACCCAAGTCAAATATATTTCTGTAAAATAGCAATGATACACACAGTGAGTTTCAAAAGATAATACCATTTAGAAGTGCTAAAGCTATAATACATTGGTATAAATGCAAAAAAGTATATATAGGACTTACCTGACAAATATTGCATAACATTGACGAAAGCATTTAAGGAGGAGTAAATGAATGCAAAGCTATAGCATACTTAGAGAAAAAGACAATAAATTCAAGATGTTCTCAAATTGTTATCAGTTTTAGCACAATTTCCATCAAAATTCAAATGATTTTAGTTATAGCTACAGATCAAAATATTGTGAAATTTATATGAAGAGACAAAATAATTATTATGTCTCAAGCAATTTTGAAAAAAAAATCCACTAATTCTTCTCTGATTATCAAGACTATATGGCAGTGGGCGAGGGTGGACACAATAGATCGATGTGTTCATGCAAAGATGCCAGAGACAGAACTACAGAAAAATGCCCAGTGATTTACCCCAATGTGAAGAAGACAAGGAATTGCTGGAAAGACAAGCTTTCACAGATGATGCTAGGGTAGTTGGGCATTCACAGGGAAAAAGCTGTGTTTGAATTGTCACATGATATTTATGGCATATGATAACACCATGTAAATATTAAAATTCTTATAATTAAATTATGAATTAAAACAGTCAAAATAAAATCAATGAAAATATCAAATATTTTCAGTGGAGAAACAGTACCACACACTCTTGTTGTGAATGTCTGATGATAAAACTACTATGCAACACTAATCGGCATTTTTTAAAATATCTAAACATACAATCATGACAGAACTCAGCAGTTATGCTCCCAGATATTTGCTCTAGGAAAATTAAAGAACCATGTTCATACAAAGCCTATGAACAAATATTTGTAATAACTCTGTTTACAATAGTAAAAACTTGGATAAAACCTAGTTCAGTGGATGAATGGTTAAACAAAATTAGTTTGCTCATATCATAGGACACTGCTCACAATACAAAAGAAAGGACTATTGATAAGTAAAAATGTGGATGCACCTTCAGAGGCTCATTCTGAGTTCTGCATGCCAATTCCCAAAGGCTACATGCTTTGTGATGTAATTTTATTTGCATAAGACTTCTTAGGGGGTTAGGGATAGGGACTAAGCCCCAAACCAAGGCTTTTGTCCATGCTAGGAAAAAAGCATTGAGCTGTATTTGAGCCCTACATACGATTATTGAAATAACAACAAAGAGTGGCCACCAGCTGTTCTATAGTGAGTGAGAGAAGGCTATCTACCACTTGCAGTTTTTTGAAATTCATCATATATAGCCTGAGAATGGCCTCAAAGTTTGATCCTCCTTTCTCCACTCCCTGAGTGCTAGGATTAGAGGTATGTACTCTCAGGCACAGCTCCCTAGGCAATTCTATGAGAGGGTAATGCCAGTCTCACTTCTGGTAAAATAGAAGAAGAAACAATGTTCCTGTCTAACTGTGCCAGGGTGAGTAGTGTGAGTATCCTGTTTGTGATCTTTGTACTCTGCAGGACTTGATCATTGGAAAAGCTGGATGAGTACACACAGGATCTCTCCATGTCATTAACCCAATTTCCTTAAACGAAAAAAAAAAAAGAAAAAAAGGAATTAAAAACAAAATCTCAGGAGTTTCAATGTTTTCTTTTTTTTTCAACAAGAGATATTAGATAACTTCTGTGTTTTAAATATTTGAAAAGTCCCAGACAGTTAAGAGGAACAGGTTATTGGTACTTCATGTTCTGCAGTCTTCCTGTTCCCATCTGAAATGGATGACTAAATTGTCCATCACAGCATCCATTTAGTGATGTTCACAGAAAGCAGATTCATGTTCTCTGCTCAGTTGTCTTTAAGCCATGTGATCGAAACCGGTTAAACATCACTTCCTTCCAAATATCAAATTGACTTATTAGAATTATGATATTTTATTTATTTTTGATTAAAGAATAAATATATAGTTTGGGAGTAAATTAGGAAGTAGTGAATATTATAGAGGCAGAAAAATATAATGTTATTCTCAACCTATTTGCAAGTGTTCTTTGTTAATTTTTTATGTGCCAGGCAGAGGACAACTTATGAGAGTCAGCTCTCTGTTTTCACCATGTGAGTCCTGGGGATTGAACTCAGGCCATCAGGCTGAACAGCACACACCTCCATCACTAGTATTTTGACTATGACTTTCCAATATCTCCTTCCTGAATCTTTGCATAGTTAAAATATCATAAATAATATTTTATGATTTTATTCTAAATTAATAATTATATTATGGACATTTTAATAAATAGATGCTATTAACATATGTTTTTACTCTAACCAGTTTTCTGTTTACATAAATTTTGGGATTAGTAAATCTAATTTACTAATTAGATCTGAGATCAAATTTGCATAAGATACTTTCACCTAATAGTAGTACCTACTTCACCATGGTAGGGATGAAATTTCCAGGTTGATAACAGTTTGATTTCTCTTCTGACTCAAGTATGTGATGTCTTCAGCAATAATATCTTACCATCAAGTTCTGCATGGTAACCAAGAATAAAGACAATGGCCTACAATACTTGGGCATGTTCTATGGGACTCATTGACCAGCAACTTGAAGTAGTTTACACTTGGAACTGGGCTTTAAATGAATAGCCTATGATGTCTAGGAGGGGCATGGTTCTCCTCTTATAAGGTAACATCATTTAAATTTACAAACACACACACACACACACACACACACACACATACACACTTCTGCAAATACCTTTGTAATAATCAAATTCAGTTATTTTATTTCAGGAGGGGAAAGTCCTATTGTAATATTGTAATTTTTTTCTCAAAGGTCATTAGTGTTAGTCAGTCCTCCCCATTTCCCCTTTGTGCCTTGTCTTCCCACACCCTAAAGCATTTAATCATTTCTCTTCCATTATACCCCTTTCTTCTTTATGCTGCTTGCTTTCTATCTCTTAATTTATGCCAACCAATTTATTTTGAACATATCCTAACTCTGTAAATAAATTTAGATTTTATTTTTGCTTAAAGTTGCATTTCTTTGTTGTTAAGGAGCTCAAACAGTTTTAATGTTTATTGAAAATCTTGTAGTTAAAAAAATAGCATGATCTTGTTTGTTCTGGTACCTTGGCTAGTGATATGTCTACAGACATACATATGAGTGCTGGGAATTGAATCTAGGTCCTTTAGAAGGGCAGCCAATATTTTTAACTGCTGAATCTCTCCACTTCCATCAAGGTAAAATATTTATTTTCACATAAAAATAAGACAATTATTTTTTACATTTTAAAAGGTAGCTAGTAGGAATGAAGCTTTCAGGCTGGTTGTCCCCTACTTCAACCTATTCCACAGTATTTATTTTTTTTTCTGAGTAACATGTTACCACACTGTTTCCTTAATATAGCTACCATTTCTCCTCTTTACAAACTATGCATGTTCATGAGAAAGACTCAAGAAACAAACATTGAACTTGTACAGATAGGAAATAATCCCATTATTCAAGATTGCTTATTCAAAATCCCTCTCAGCCTAAGTTCAAATGTGGGGAAAATACTTATTTCAGGAATAGGTAGTAATAGGGGACTTTCTCAATAATGTATTTCATTGTTGTGAAGTTAACTATCATCAGGAATGTTTACTACATGCAATCTTTTCCTAAATTCTTTATCTTAACTTCTTTGTGACCTGGATAGGTGGATACACACACACACACACACACACACACACACACACACACAAACACTTGTGCAAATGCCTTTGTAACAATCAAATTCAGTTGTTTTATTTCAGGGGGAAAAGCCCTACTGTGCCATTGCATACATGTCTGTTCTGTCAAAAACCTTCTCAGTGTCCCACTCAGTATCCTCAAGCTCTGTGTTTCTCAAATGTCCAGTGTCTTCTGCCCTGATGATGACTGACTTGAGCAGTTCATGATTCCCATTAGGTTTCAGCCTTGGCTGTAACTTCTTACTTCCTTTAATTTATATATTAGTTTTGTAGCAGAACAGTGTTTTATTGTCAATTGACCTACATAACACTGCATTACTCCTCATATTCAGTTGATGTAATGTCTCATTTTATTTCATTAACTTTATTTTCTTTAATTTTTGTGCAAATAAAATTTATGTTATGAAATATTTTTTGTTTCTATATTGGGTTGCCTATTTATCTTTGATAATTTAATTTATTTCCTTCATTTTGAACTGAGTTCTTATAAAGTATGTGATTTCTTTTTGTTTAGTAAATTCAATAAGGTCAAACCTATTCAAGCTTTCTTTTATCCATGTATAGAATAGATAACTTTTTCCATATCCATTTTAATTATCTATGAACAACTGGAATTCTCTTCAGTCTGTTCCATTTTGTCTGTTAATCCTGTAAACATGGAGGAGTGGAATTCAGCTGTAGAAGTAGGCATCTGCTGTTGGTGGACCAATTGTAGTATTTTTGGTAATTATGTTACATGTCTTATTTTGGCATTTGCCATTCAGGTGCTTTGTGTTTCTTTCAAGGCAACTGCATCATTCTGGGTTAGCCATTAATAAGTGTACATTTATTTAGTCTTAAATTATTGGCTGAAATTCTCTATAAAGCTGGTTTTTCTTTTTGCTGTTTCTGTTGTTGTTTTGTTTCCATTTAAAATAAAATAAACAAGTCGAGAAGGAAAGATGAGTGTAAATAGGAGTGACCAAGGGTGAAGTAGAACCTAATATCATAGGCTAAAATGCCACATGAAAGAACTGAAAACTCTATCAGTTATCCTTGCCACTGGAATGAGGCAAGAACAGAGAAATCTTGTGGAAAACCAGGCTCTTCCTTCCAGAATGAAATGCAAACATGTAGAGCAGAGGGGTAGAAGCTAGAGGAGAATGCAGGTCTCTGAAGTCTCCCAGACCCTTCCATCTGAAAACATGTCAGGAAGGAAATTAAAAAATGGAATTTAGCCAAGTGAAGTGGACAGTGAAATGTAAAACAGCTTGGATTTGGGAGTTACTGCCCTCAAATAAAGGAAAGCTTTGCTTTGTGACCTTTAATGATGAGATTCAAGTTTATTTACTGTTTTGTTTTTTTATATCTTTTCTGAAAGCAAGTAAAAACACCCAATGGAATGTAAGCAATTACATTGCAATTTAAAGTTACATTTGAATTTGCTGTAAAAAAAAAGAAAATAACATTCGTTATGATTTATTAACACTATTTTAATTTGATATTCAAATTTATAAAAAATCTCTCTAGTAACAATTATTTATTCTATGGTATCAATGAAGGTGGCCTTTAAGCAGCTGTCTTTTCCACCTACAATGTGAAGTGAAACAGAGCTTAAGCCAGTGTTAGCTTCCTGTAGCTTCTCCCTCTTCCTTTGCATAATCTTAGACAGCTAAGTTCTCAGCAAAGAGCTTCCCTAGAAATACCTTAATGACGAAAAGAATTTTTACTCAATGCAAACCCCAGGTGGAGCTCCAGGAGTCCAATCGACTAGAGAGAGGAGGGATTATATGAGCAAGAGATACCCAGACCATGATTGGAAAAAAGCACAGGGACAAATAGCCAAACTAGCGGAAACACATGAACTGTGAACCAAAAGCTTAGGAGCCCCCGTGGAACTGGACCAGGCCCTCTAGATAAGTGAGACAGTTGATTAGCTTGAACTATTTAGGAGGCCCCCAGGCAGTGGGACCAGGACCTGTCCTTGGTGTGGTGCATGAGCTGGCTTTTTGGAACCTAGTGCCTATGCTGAGACACTTTGCTCAGCCTTGGTGCAGGGAGGAGGGGATTGGACCTGCCTCAACTGAATGTACCAGGCTGGGTTGACTCCCCAGGGGAGACCTTGCCTTGGAGGAGGTGGGAATTGGGGGGGTGGATTGGGGCGAAGTCTGGGGGTGGAAGGAGGGAGAACAGGGGAATCAGTGGCTGATATGTAAAATGACTAGAAAATCTTTTATATAAAATTTAAAAACACATTAAAAAAAAAGAAAAGTTATGAAAGGGCTCTTTCATTAGACCTTTATTTCCTAAAACACAGTTAACATCCAACAGTGAAAAACACAATAGTAACTTGAAATTAAACCTCAGAAAAAGCTCATAATGAAGAAAATCTTGCTGCCAAATGGCCAAACTATAAAGACATACATGCACCTCATGCAGCCTGTAGGAGAACAGCTATACTTCCACCACAATCCAAGAAATTCCTCCACTACAGGTGGAAAAACTGAGAATCTAAGCACAGGGTCTAAGTGTCTTGAATTATCCAATGTTTGTTTACTGGATTCAACAATTGTAAGTTATTAGCTGAATATGAACAGAAACTACAAGAATTTAAAATTTTAACTTTAGCTTAATCCTTGGTCTTATAAATATGATGTTTAGCTGTAATTAGTGGCCAAGTTTTTATAATTTGACAATGATATAAAAGTATTTTCCAGCCAAGTGTGGCAATGCATGCCTTCAGTCACAGCACTAGGGAGTCATAGGTAGGCAGATTGTTCTGCATATTGAGTTCCAGGCCAGCCATGAATATATAGTGAGAATGTGCCTCAAAATTTATTTTTTATTATTCTGTTTCATTTTGTACAGCATTTCATGACTGAGCTGCATGAAAACTATTGTGGGTAATATATAAAACTTCCTGTGCAAAGGTCTTTGTTTCCTTGTGAAATTAAGAAAATAGTTCTGATACCTGATTATATCCCAAGTGAGCTGCCATTCAGTGATCTTTTAAAAAATCTATGTAGATAAAAAGTAAATCAATAGAATTTCATGGCTGAGTTTGGACTTGTGTTCTCAGAACCTTCTAGAGACCAGTAAAAAACAGTTAAAATGTAAGTAGTTATCTCTTTCCTGATGATTAAAACTTCAAATTTCTGTATCTAGAGATCTGAAAGTTCAGCTGAACTTGTAAATGAAATCCTAGCAAATGACACACTGAAAACAGTGATATCCTGAAAAGCCATCCATGCCTTAAATGGAATGAGAACTCACTTCTGGAGTTTAATTTAGGACATTTAAAGATCTATAAATTTGGGAATGATATATTATTTTGCTTTTTCTTTTCCTTTGAATGAGACACCTAGTTACTGTTGTAACATGATAGACTACCACCTTAAAGCAATTCTCATTGACTTTATAACTGCAAGAGTTCAATGACTAAAAACAAGGTTCTCCATTCACATAACTGAATCATGTTTAAGGTGTTGATAGATAATACTTATAGAAGTATAAAATGATCAAATGCCAAAATATCGTATAAGTAATCTACAGTCCGGATATTCCTTTGGGCCGCCAGCTTACAAATAACAACAAAGAGAGGTATTAGTTATGAAAGCTTAGCCTTTTTTAAGCCTTAGGCTTAGCTTTTATAGCTTAAATTAACCCATTTTTATTAATCTACATTCTGTCACTGACTGCCCATCCTACTTCCTCCATGTCTCCTTTCATTTCTTTCACACCTAGATTCCTCCTCCTCCTCCTCCTCCGCCTCCTCCTCCTCCTCCTCCTCCTCCTCCTCCTCCTCCTTTTCCTCCTCCTCCTCCTGCTCCTCTTCCTTTCTCTCTCTGTCTGGAAGTCCCACCTGCACCTCTTGCCTAGTTATTAGCTTTTGATTACACCAATTACAGAAATACACCTTTAACCCAGTGAACAAACATCACACAATAATAATTCATTTAACTTATATCATTAATTCATAAGGGAACCAATGACACATTAAAACTAACTCAAATGGCTTGCTAGGAAACAAATTCTTGACTGGTAGTGTGTGCAGATTTGGGAGGTATGTGCCTTCTCAGGGCCACTAATTATAAACTACCAACAGGAAGTCAACCAGATTTTTAAATTCCTGGAAACAAAACAGTTGGTTCTCATGAGCCAAACTAAGCTGGCTCCAGCATGACACAGTTAATAGATTTAATGTGTATTTTAGCAAAGGAATCTAGATAAGGTATATAGCATACTTGGGTTACTTGTTCACTGGGTAACGAAGCAACTTAAAGGAGGATAAGATTTGCTTTGGCTTTGTGATGTGTTCTTCACAACTGAATGCTGAGGCCGTAGGGACTTCAGGCTTCTTGTTTGCTACACAGCAGACCAGCAAGCAGAGAGACTGCGACCATAAGTGGGACTGGGCTATGTTCTTCAATAGCCACCTCCAGGGACCAGCTCCTTCCAGGGAGGCCCTCCTGAAGGTTCCACAGCCTCAGAAGAGCTCTCTGCCACATGAGCTTGTGGGAGACATATCATTTTCAAACAGGAGTGTAGGATGTGAAACTGGCTAATAATGTCTAAAGAAACAGCCATTTAGGGCTATGTTTCCACTAGATGGGAATTTACTATCATTTCTTTTAGACAACATTTATCAGTTAGCTGTTTCCTTTATACAGTCTTTTTTTCACAAATTTTTATCGATTATTTTGGAATTTCACCCTGATCATACTCACTTCCCAGTCCTCCCAAGTCTGCCTTCCCAACCTTGTGACCTACTCCTACCCCCCAAAAAAAGAAGGAAAAAAAAGAAAAATGAAAGAAAGAAGTCCAATTTGTGTTGTCCATGTACTCTTTGAAGCATGTATGGTCAAACTCAAGTGGCTAGACCCTTCAAGAAAACAGTCATTCCCCACCCATAGCCCGCCAGAAGTCATCAGTTGTGGAGATCTACACTTCATCATCCTTCTCATAATTTTTAAGAGTTCTTTTTGATGGCTTTCTGTCTAGACTGTTACTTTTTGGGTGATAGAGCAGGAGTAGGCGTCATAGAAGCTTTCTATGTCCTTCTTTCTTAACTGTGAGTCTGCAGTTATCGATACCAATGCAAAAGTAGCTTCCTCGCCTTTTATCATCAGCAGGAGCACAGACCACAGACATCCATATGGTCTCTGGGATCAGCACATGCCATAAAGTTCAGCATAGTCTCTGATGGTGGCTGTACAGATCATGGACATCAACACAGCCCTCTGCCACAGCACAGGTCACAGAAACCATCAGAACCCTCGGTGACAGCACAGGTGAAGGACACCAACATGGCCCCTGGCACCAGCACAGCTCATGGACATCAACATGGCTTTAGGTGACAGCATAGCTTTTAAAAAAAATTTTAAAAATGTTTTTATATATTTTAAATTGCAATATAATTACATAAATTTCTCCTTTCCCTTCCTCCCTCTAGCTCTTCCCAAGTTCCACACCCCCAAGTTCTTCCAAGTCCCCTTTCCAATTTTCAAATTGATGGCCTCATTTTCTTTGATTATTATTGATACACACACACACACACACACACACACACACACACACACACACGCAAGTGCATGCACATACCCATGCACACACATGCAGGCATGCACAAATATATAAATACAAACCGCTGACTCCATTTTTTTTTATTTGCATGTACATGGTTTCAGAGCTGAGACACTTTGCATTAGATAACCAATTAGGGGACTCATCCCTGGGAGAGCCTAATTTACTATCATATATATATATATATATATATATATATATGAATGACTATGTCACAGCCAATTCCTATTATTCTGACTACTACAATCTTTCTAGCCCCTTCTTTCACAATGCTCCCTGAGCCATAGATGCAGAAGCTGTGTTGTAGATGCATCCATTGAGACTGGGCTCCCCACAACAGAAATCTGTTGATTTCTGTATTTTATCTAGTTGTTGGTTGTTTGCGAGGCTTCCTGGATGAAGAATGGTGGCTACACTTATGTGTGAGTATAAGAATAAAATTTAGGATGTTGCAAGAAATTATGCTGGTCTAGCCAAGTGACTGTAGTAGATTTTTTTCAAAGTAATTCATGACCTCATTAGCCTGATAAGCTGACTATATTTGTAGTACCAAACATGATTTTCCTCCTGGTGAATGGGCCTTAAATCTAATTACACAGCTGATGGTTACCACCAGCATGTGAGTGTGCCTATTTCACCTATATCTTGCCATGTTTATCTGTTGTGTTTCATAGTATCACAGCCGGGTAAGATTACTCATTGTTTTCCTTCCTGTGCCATGGAAGTGAAACCACGGGAAGGAGGTTTTGAGGTTAGATCCCGACTCAAATTATCCAAATCCTGTGTCCTTAAGTGTGAGATGTCTTCAGTAAAAGGTCTTACCTTCAACCTCTGAGAGATATCCAAGGGCAATAGCAATACTCTATATTTTGCAGGGAGTCACTTGAACTATCATGACTAACCATTCAAATAAAGGTTTATAATGCTCAATACTGTTTTGTTGTTGTTGTTGTTAGTCTATGGTTCTTATTAGGAGCTGTCAGCCCAAGTGATTTAACTTCTTTTAAACACACACACACACACACACACACACACACACACACACACACAGGTGCGCACACAGAGGAACACACACATTATAATTTTAGGTAAATATAAATTAATATGATTTTCAGTGTTTTGCCTGTATGTATGTCTGTTCATCATGTTCATGCAGTATTCACAGAAGCCAGAAGGGTATGTTGGATTGCTTTGAACTGAAGTTACAGTTATGAACCACTATGTGGGTGCTAGGAAGTAAACAGTCTTCTGGAAGAAAAAAACAGTACTCTCAACTGCTGAGCCATCTCTCTATTCCCATGTCCTCATAAACTTTTAGAAGAGTCTATTCAACAGAATTAAGACAAGCACTTAGCCAGGCAGAGGTGGCACATGCCTTTAATCCCAGCACTCGGGAGGCAGTGCCAGGTGGATCTCTATGAGTTTGAGGCCAGCCTGGTCTACAGAGCGAGATCCAGGACAGGCACCAAGACTACACAGAGAAACCCTGTCTTGAAAAACCAAAATAAAAAAACCAAACTTTTCTCTGATAAAACACCAAAAAATTTCTTCAGTCTTTTCCAAATTTTGAATGGTATTTTCTGGCAAAAGAGATTGTTAGGTATGTAATGAATTATGCTTTTCTGACTCAGTGTTTTTTTTTAATGAGCTCTCTCCCATTTGGCTCTAAAGTGCTTTAATGTAGGCTTTTTGTTTCTATCTTTGTGTCTTTCATCTTGATTGTAGGAAAGAATTGTTTCTTGGGATTTGTTTCTTTTGTTCTTATCAAGTAGGATCAGTAGCTCACCAAAAAATGGTTCATTTTGTGTGAAAGAAAGAGTTGATTTCTTAACTTGACAATTTGTTCTTCATTTGAGGTTTCATAAAAGAAATATCACTAACCTCAGGTCAAATAACTTCTTATTTCTTGGCCTGAATTATATTTTAGGAATGCTGCCTGTACTTGTCTTCTGAAGCTGGTGTTTCTGATAGAGCATGAGTTAGTACTGAAATTGGAGTCATAAATAAGGATTAGGTATTTTCTCTTGGACCAACAACATGTAAATGATGTATAAAATGGTTCTTCAGCCTACACACTAATCAAAAGTGTTCGAGAGTTTCCATTTTTTTTTAATTGATGGAATCCTTACTTCTCTTGTTATTTTAATCCACTCTGGTGGGTGGGTACAAGTATATCACTGTGATTTTAACTTACCTTTTACCAGTGATTAGTAATCCTGGCCATCTTTTTCCTATGTTGACTCCCTTCTTCCTTTGATGGATTCCAGTTTCTCTACCGTAGAGTATCTTACATGGAAAGTAACTACGTAATCCTCATGGTTTCATACTGCAATATAATTTATCCATGATTTCTTCTCTGATTAATTTCATGTTCTGAAAAGTCTACTCCAACCCAGGTAGTACCAAAGGTGTTTTTAATTCATCCTCTGAGCACTTTGCTGTACGGCTCTTTATTATTATTTCAGTGCTCAACTCTCTGGAATTATAAATACAATATAGTGTACATAGCATATATTCAGCAAGATTTACTAGTCAGATTTCACGTTCTCCTATATGGTTAGTTCATCAGGTAAGTCTCATTTACTATATTTCCTCAGTACATATTCTTGATTTTCCATGACTTTTCTATCACAATGCAGATTTTCTTCATAAGTATGGCTATTTCCATTTCCTATTCAGTTCCACCAGTCTACTTATTATTCTTTCAAGTAAATCACAATATCTGGATTATTGGAGATATAATCTTGACATTTTTAATTGGATTGTTTTCTGTATTAAGAATGTTCCAGTTATACTTTGCCATCTATTTATATACATATTTTGACAATTATTTTTATCATTTGTGTCAATGGGAGAATTGGTGTCATTTGAACACATAAAACATTACATTTTTCCTTTTAGTCTTAGATTATTGTCTTTGACTTGGAAAGCTAAGTACCTTAGTGAGGATTGCTGTTGCTGTGAAGAGACACCATGACCGCAGCAACTTTTATAAAGTAAAATATTTAATTGGGACTGACTTATGGTTTCAGAAGTTTAGTCCATCATCATCATGGTGGGAAGCATGATGGCATACAGGCAGACATGATGCTGGAGAAGGAGCTGAGAGTTCTATATCTTGATCCATAGACAGCAGGAAATGAACTGTGTACTGGGTGTAGCTTGGGCATACATGTGACCACAAAGCTCATCCCCACAGGGATGCACTTCCTCCAACAAGGCCACTCCTCTTCAAATACATGAGTCTATGGGGGCCATAACCATTCAAACCACTATACTAAGGTATCATACTTCCTTTGTTTCCTTAAGTCAATTCTCAAATATGCCCTGCATGAAAAGAATTTTCTTTAGAAAAAGCAGTTCTAATTATTTATCTCAAAAAGCAGTGCCTGGAACTGATAAATCCTATGTGGAACGGGCAAGGGACAAAAGGGTAGCACAGTGTCTGCACCTCTCTTCACAGCTCGCTTCCCTCTTTTAGCAGCCAGGGCACTCTCTTTCATGTCAGGAAGCAGAGTGCTCCTTATCTTGATGTAGAAGCTATGATCAGGGCCATAAAAGCTTTCGGTTTTGTGAGCAAACTCTGAATTGTAGAGTCTTCAAAGTTTTGCTCTGTGTGTCACAGACACATATAGACCTATCTTAGAAAATTTTGGGAGGTTTTTGCTTTGTTTTCAAAATACACTCAGTGTTTTCTCTTTCAGCCTTCTTCTTTCTCATTTCATTCAGCGCATGCACTCTGTCAGCTGAGCAAACCCCAGTGCTCGGTCCCAGTTCACCCACTTTGCTTTCCTCACTGCTACACTGCTGCTGACAAGCACTGCCATAATAAGAACCCGGGCAGTTTCCTGTGCTCTATGTCAGGTAATAGCCTCAGTATGTGGCCACTGACTTCCACTCTCACAACAACTATATATGCAGCAGTTTTTAAAAAATGTATAGGAAACTGTCCCCGTTCCTTCTACAAGCTCTTTCCCTGCATTTGGAACTCTTTACTTCTACCCCATTGAGTTGATAAGTCAAATTAGTTACTGCAGTGAAATTGTATCTACAATACAAACAAACAAAGTAAGTCCCAGATAGGATTATTCTTAAGCAAATATTGTTTTGTTTTTTTTTCCTGAGTAATGAACATTTGAGTCTGTTAGGTTATTGGTTTCTGGCTAAGTGACTATTAACATCTGATACACTGAACGTCCATACAGAGGGCTTTAAAGACTGACTGACTTGTAAAGTAAACAAATAAAATAGATACTGACAGATGTTTCTAGTTATAAAAGTGGGTTTTGAGGAGAAACCATTTAAACTCAAGAGTATAGTTTAAAAAATTGATTTCTTTGCCATAATTTGTATCAATAGTTTGAAAAGATTTACATATCAATTTAAACCCTGCTCCCAATAACAGCAATGGAAACAGTTTGGTCTTTAAAGAGTTACTGAGTGTAAGGAAACAACAGTGTTACATATAAACCTGCCAATACTAAAAACAATCGTTATTAACGTTAACAGAGGAAAAGCCCCAAGTTCATCAGGATTTGTTCATATTTGGTATACCATTGGATTTTTATTTCCTGAAAATTTGCTATGTTGTTCTGTAGTTTCCAAAGATTAAAATTAATATGTTCTCCTACTTTGTATATAAAGGAATTTGAAAATGATTATACTTTAGAGTTATCAAGCTGTATAAATCTAAGGGAAATAAAATTCCTACATACTAATAATAATTATTATCAGGTAATAATTATCATTAGGTGATAATTATTAGCATTAAATAAGAATAAAAAGATTAATAGAACTCTATACATTTCTACAAAAGACCAGGCTTAAGGAAGAACCATTTATTTCCCATAAGTTCTGACTGAAACTCATTTCTCACATGTAGCTTCATATGTTTCTAGAATCATTAAAAATTAGTTTTATTCCTTCCTAGCAGGATTTGAAAAGAAATCAACCATGACATTGTGACTGTGATGTATGGCCAGTGAGCGCTTTTTATGGGAAGGAACTGGAGGTTGCAGCAGGAAATGCCTGGGCTTGTTTCCTTTGACAAGTACAGAATTAAGTAGTATAAAAGAAGCTGTTTAGTGGAAAGAGTGTGTCTCATTTCCAGTAAGACTCATTCAAAACCGCACTTCTATCCCCAAGTAGCCTTAACACTTTAGGACATTTACTGATCTCTGATAATTTCCATTTTCCATGCTATAATATAAATGATTATTATCAGCCTCATAAAATAATCACAAGGTCCTAGCCATGTAAAACGCTTTAACAGAAAAAGCAAGGGCAGGCCATCCATAAATGAATTCAGTATACATACTTGTAAGTAAGCTGTGTTTACAATATTCTTTAAAGGAAAAAATGCTGTGTTCTCGGCTTTGAAAAGCTGCCTGGTTAGATACAGCTGAGGCATAGTACCTGTATATCTGTAGGTGGTCAGGGAAAGAGTTGACCACATAGTCCCTTTACTTCCTGTTATTTGCAGTTAGGAAGAGCCTTGTGGTCAGTTTTGCCCTAGGAAAAGCTAGTGGGATAAGCTGTGTGACTTGACGGCTGGAACAGTGAAAGTTCTCCAGTTCTGCTCTGCCGTCCACAGCATACGAGGTTATGCCATTTCAGTTGTACAGCTGCAGGATGGTACAGTAAAACAACCAGTATGAGAAATACCAGTTTAAAATGGGCATACATTCAAATAAATTCCCCCGTGTGAGTTGTTAATGTTGCCTATTGGATTTTATTAAAATTAAAAATTTCATGCAATTAAATTAAAATATGGAATAGTTATTAATGATTATCTTGGCTAAAGCTTTCCTATAACACCAACATTCTCAATGTAGTGAAAACAAGGAATTCTATCAGAAGAGCCGGTAAGCATAGCACTGAACACATACCAGCACTGACCACATAGCTTGATATCTGCAAGTGAAAATTATATTTTGAGCTTCCATAGCATTTTGTGAAGTACCTGATTCACTCTTCATCTTCATATGAAATTCTGGATTCAGATGATGTGAACTCAGCAAGAGATATTCCTTAACAAGTGTACACAAAAGTGTAAGTAAACCTACGCTTCAATTGTGAGCAATAAAAATCCTCTTCATAGAAACAGAGAATTCTTCAAATACCCAGCTTATTAAATAATATGAAAATTCAGTTAATACTACAAAAGATTTCAAAGTAATCTCAAGATAGGTGAACACATCTACAAAGGATGGAAGAAATACCTGTGACATTTTTCAGACCATGAAAATGAATGAGGTAGTAACTCATTTACATAAAGATAATTAAGTGGCAAGATGAATAGGCTTATTATTTCTAGGAATTAGACTCACTAGGATCTTAGAGCTCTGACTACAGATAGTAATATCACAGGGACTATAGCATCAAAAAGATCTAATTTCATATACCAGCTTACCTTCACTGTAGTTTGAACAAATTTACCTCATTGAAAGTGAGAATAATCAAATACCAAAGTGTAAAAATAGTAATTAAATGACAATGTAAGCAATATATTTCACAGAGTCCGTATTTCACATTGACGGCTAATAAATGCAATATTTTATCCTTTATAATATATCATTTATTCCATTAATGGAGATAATGAGTCCACATTCAAGTGTTTAAAACAATTAGAACTGAAATTGTCATTGTATCTGCCCAGTAACCTTAAAATGTTGCTTCTCTTAATGTGCAAGTGCATTCTTTCATCTTTTTAGCAAACAATACTTGTTTAGAACCCACATGTGTTTTGTTTTTTCAATTTTCTTAAGTCTTTATATCTGAATCAGAGTCTCTGAACCAAAGGAATAACTTGACAAGGATTAAAATAGATCATTGATTTGAGCACAACAATAAATACATCTGCCTTGGTGCTTTAAAAACTGTCATGATGAATGCCTTTGCACAATGCCCATTTAGTTAGAAATGTTGCAATCTGGAGGCAAAGTCTCCGTGAAAAGAATTCTCAAAAGCTCTGCTTTTTGTTTGTCCAGTGTAATTAATATATTACCATTTTATGTGCAGAATGGAAAGTACTTTAAGCCTATATTAATTTATTAAGAAGAGTTGCAATTCATGTCTGCTCTCTCTCTTCTCTTTGGCCTCCTTTCTGATCATGCACATTCTTTAGCCAGCTTCAAACTTCTCTGCGTCCCTTTAATAACTACGATTTTCTAACACAGTTCTTTACTCTTTGTTTTCTTTTTCTTTCTTTTTTTACTAAGAAAACTTTTTTATTCATTTTACATATCAATCACTGATCCCCCTCTGTAACATGAATCTTTAAAGGTCTTATCAATAAAAACAAACCCAGAGCCAGATATTGGGGAGCATGCTGAAAGATCAGAGAAGCAGAACAAGCCACAGCTAACCTCACCTTGCCAACTTCTCAGCCAATCCTGTTTCCTCAAACTAGAAGCCTCTGAGTCCTCATCCAAATGGATCTCAGTTGAACTGCTGCTAAAAGCCTAAAAGCTTAAAAGCCTCTAGTTCCTGGTCCTCATGCCTTAAAAACCTTCCTGCTTCCTACCATCACTTCCTGGGATTAAAGGCGTGTGTCTTCCCCAAGGAAGACATTAGGTCTCAAGTGCTGGGATTAAAGGTATGTGTCACCATGCCTGGCTATTTCCAGTGTGGACTTGAACTCACAGAGATCCAGATGGAGCCTCCAGAAGGCTAGGATTAAAGGCGTGTGCTACCACTGCCTAACCTCTATGTTTAATATAGTGGCTGTCTGTTCTTTGACCTCCAGATAAGTTTATTGGGGTGCATAATATATGGGCCACACCCCTCTTCCCTTCTCCTGCCCCTCCAGCCTCCTCTCCCCCAACCCATCCCCCATTCCCTCCTACAAGAAGGTAAGGCCTCCCGTGGGGAGTCAGCAGAGCCTGGTACATTCAGTAGAGGCAGGTCTAAGCCCCTCCCCCACCTCAAGGCTATGTGAGGTGTCCCACCGTAGGTAGTGGGCTCCAAAAAGTCTGCTCATGCACTAGGGATGGATCCTGATCCTACTGCCAGGGGTCCACTTAAGCAGATCAAGCTACACAACTGTCTCACTATGCAGAGGGCCTAGTCCAGTCCCGTGGAGTCTCTACAGATGTTGGTCTAAATTTCATGAGTTCCCATTATTTTGGTTTGGTTGTCTCTTTAGGTTTCCCCATCATGATCTCCATGCCCCTTGCTCATAGAATCTCTCTTTTCTGTCTTTGACTGGACTCCTGGAGCTCGGCCTGCTGTTTGGCTGTGGATCTCTGCATCTGCTTCCATCAGTTACTGGATGAAGGCTCTATGATGACAGTTAGGGTATTCACCAATCTGATTGCTTGGGTAAGCCATTTCATGTACCTTCTCCACTATTGCTAGTACTCTAAGCTGGGTTTATCCTTGTGGATTTCTGGGAACTTCCCTAGTATCCAGTTTCTCCCTTACCACATAATGTCTCCCTTTATCATGGTATCTCTTTCATTGCTTTCTCACTCCATTCCTGTTCCAGCTTGAGCATCCCGTTGTTCTCTTATATTCTCATCCCCCATCCCATACCCTCCATTGCCCACCCCTCATCCCTGGTTCACTCATGGAGATCATATCTATTTCTCCTTCTCAGGGTGATCCATGCATCCCTCTTAGGGTCCTCCTTGTTAGCTAGCTTCTCTGGAGCGGTGGGTTATAATCTGGTTATCCTTTGCTTTGCATCTAGTATCCACTTATGAGTGATTACTTACCATGTTTGTCCTTCTGAGCCTGGGTTACCTTACGCAGGATGATATTATTTTAGTTCTATCCATTTGCCTGCAAATTTCATGATGTCATTGTTTTGCAAAGCTCTTCCCAAACAACATGGACCTTAGAGGTCTGTTAAGAAACTTACTTTGCATGTTATGAAATTGGTCAAACTCTCAGCAGCCAAGGAAGGAGATGACTCGGAGCTGGACTATTTTTATTTAAAGAAAGGAACAAGAATCACTTACCTTACAACTGTATTGTTTATCAATAAGAGCTTAAGATATTCTATATATTTAGTCTGCCAAGACTAAGAATTCAGTGCTTAGATGTGGTCAGTGAGTGGGTGATGTGATGGTGCAGTTTCCCTCTCCCTGATTGCATTCTGCCTTCTATTTAGATTTGAAGAATAATGGGAAATGTAGGCTCCAGGTTCGTGTCCTTAATCTCATTGAATGTTAAGACCAGTTCTTGGTTTCATGCTCTCAGCTGAATTTGGCAAGAGACATAGTGACGTGCTAACTCAGCAGCAGTGGCTGTGGACTGCACTTTGGGTTAAACAATTAACATACAGCTCCTAATCTGTTTTTAATAAAATTCTGTGTACAGTTAACCAGGTACAGAAAGCTTCCAATTCAACCAACCTTCTCCCATCCTTTTTACCATACAAAAAATATTGAATATTCAAAAATTGTTTCTGAAGATTGATGGCATTTTACAGAGTTTATGTGCAACATTTGACAAACTTCAGGAGACACTAATCTAAAGTCACCAATCTGGCCTCCATTTCTCACTGCTGTTTGCAATTCTGTGTTTTTCAAGCTCAAGCAAGACTGTTAAAACAGAATTCTGAACATGTGGGAAACATTTTCATAGTATACAATGTTCTAACTTGAAAATAAAACTGAACCTATCACACGGAGTGTGTTACATTTATAATGCAGTGGAAAGACAAAGCTTGCTGTTTTGAATAATTCCTCTTAGAGTGAATTCCCCTAAAATCAGATGTTTATTAGTGGTATGACAGCCTACAAACAAATTTAATGCCCTTTTGAAAGGTTTCAGTCTTTGGGAAATCTAACAATGCTCTGTGACATTCTCACTCAGAAAGTGTAGAAAGCAAAGTCAAAGATCCTTCTTCCTGCACCAAGGATCTTTTAGTGATGTAATATTCTTCCTTCCCTGTTTTCATTCCATTAAGTTCACTACTCATAATCTAGAAAACAGTTTTCTAAGATAAATCACCAGGCAAGCAGATAGACATAACATCCACTGTATTCATTAGATTATTTGCAGTGGTTTTATGAGTGGCCTATTCTGCCTTTGAGTTCTGTTAAACATTTCCACCCCTCTGCCTATTTCCACTGATTCAGAGTCCAGCTAAGAACCTGATATGTGTACTCTAGCTAAGCCCTTGCATATGACAGATTCTTTCTTCCTACTGCTTCAGGGTCCTTGTTTGGGCCAGGTAGGAATGAGAGTCTTAACCAGCTTCAATAACATCAAATGATTATTTTTCTAGCATCACTTACAAAATTTGGCTCCTGTAACACCTTCAACATTCCCTGAGGTTGTTTAGACTCTCTGCTTGACATTTGTCTGTGCTCACATCTAATTACAGAATCTCCTTCCCTCAGGTTCCTTTGAGGAAGGAGCTCCTGAGTGTTACAACAATTCATTTCTCCACAGGTCAACTTTTCCAGGACACACTGTGGTTAATGAACAGAGTGAAATATTAGATGCATACACCAGTGGTTTTTAAAAATAGGATCTTTAGTGACAGAAGGAGTTCAAGGCAATGTCTGTGCTAATCAGCCTGATTTGTACTTCCCACAATGTGTACATGATGCAAACATCACACTGAACTCCAATTATATCTATATCTATATCTATATGTATACCTATACCTATATCTATGTCTATACCTATGTCTATGTCTATGTCTATGTCTATGTCTATGCCTATATCTATCGATCTATTGATATCAATCTATTGATGATAGATAGATAGATAGATAGATAGATAGATGGATAGATAGATAGATATATATGCACACACACAGTGGAAACATTGCCATATTCCTCTTTTCTTAACTTCCATACGAATGTCAATGAAAAGGCAAGACTGAGGTTTTTCAGCCACTGTGGCTCCTCATCTTCCATGTCCATTTGCAGCTGGTTGCAGTATGGTGGGAGTAAGACGGTGTGGTGGGAGTAAGAAGGTGTCCAGGCTCTCTTGACTCCTTTCTGAAGAACGCCTTCACCCTAGTTCATTGACAAAATTCTCAGACACTTATGCATGAATTTCCAACCTCTCTGCCAATCTACTAGAGTCTGTTAAAGGTAAAAGAATATCTAGATACTGTAGTATTCATGCAGTAGGTGAACAAATATTTTCATTCCCTTATTAAGAAAGATTTCATTAAAATATTATGGTATATATAGGAATTATAATAAACTGAATTGAAAAGACCACCTATGTATACCCGACTCCATTTTAAGATTAGAAGTCATATTATTACAAGGTCAAAATAAGTTCATCCCTGTTTTTTGTAAAACTTAAGTTTGACCACGTCTTGAACTATCTTCTGTGATTTGATACGTTACACATCCTACCTATACCCAGACCTCCATGCGGATAAGACGTTCTTCCAAGTAATTTTGAGATATTCTGTTACATTCCTGTGTAACCAAAAACCCTTGCTCCCACCAAGTATTCCTGTTTTTGAGCTATATAAACCTCGCTTTAGGGAGACAGTCCTGTCTGACAGAAAATATATCTTGCTTAGTTTGACTGAAATTTTGGGTAATGATCTTTACTGTTGTTCAGTGGAACTAATAACATCAGACATTTTTAAATAACACAAAAATTCAAGTTATTACAATTAAATACTTGGAATATAAAAGAGAAATAAAAATAATAAAACACAATATCCTTCAATAAATAAATATATTGACAGATAATGAAGTCTCCCATAGCAGTTTTGGTTCATAAATACTTATAATAAACCAGTTTTGCCATAGGAGACAGGAGGTCAAACCCCATCTCATTTGGGGATGAAGTTAATGATGAACACTCCTGGTAAGTGAGCCAACAAATCCTTGAGCTAGAGACTGCTTTCAGACAGGACTTCCTAATGTAAAATAAAGGAAACACTAAAACAAATGAGGCTGGGTTGCTGCAAATTCAAAATGCCAAAGTGGAGAAAGTTAGGAAGAACCAGTCTTCGTGAACTTCTGAGCTGCATTTGAAGGCAAAGTATGGCAATCATTGAGTGCTGTCACATGTGTCCTGTGTACTGACACCACCTTCAATTGTGTCTTCAGCTAAACTACGCTGAGTGGATAGACTGTGCTGAGGAAAACATAAAATAATTTCAAAGTGGCTTACTCTCAATACTACTTCCCCCATTAATACATTTTTAGAATAATTTCTTATGAAATATCTCAGGAAGATTATATATTTAAGTATTGTAATCAATTTTTGCAAAGATTAAGTTTAGCAAAACATTTCAAAGACCTGTAATGCCAATAGTGGACTTCTAATCACACCTTTCTGAAACTGCCCAGAAAAGTGTTTCATGAAGGAGAACAGGACATAGGGAGGCTGCAGTGATAAAGTCTGGAGGTCTGAGGGCCAGATCCAATGGTGTGGCTCCTTTGTAGGTCTGAAGTCCTGAGAGACAGGAACTCCAAGGACAGAAGGAGATGAAAATAAGCTAAGTGTGAACTGGATCTTCTGTGTATTCATCTATCCAAGCCCTCTAAGGATTAGATGAAACCCAGGGACACTGTGAAGTACAGTCTTCTGTGCTCAACCCAGCAAAACCTTCCAGAAATCTTTGCAGAACCTCCCAGTTGTGGTTTGCAACCAGCTCTCTGGCTGTCTTCATTGTCCAGTTAGGTTGATAGGCAAAGGTAACCACTCTTGGTGTGCATCTCAGCATCAACATATTAAAAACAAATTGAACCTCTGCCTTCACTAACTTCTATCAGTTTGTCAAGCTATGCAACCATGTTGTGACTTTGTAAATGATGGGACTTTTTAATATGTCTTTTTACTTTCTAGGACTCTTGAATTTTATACTTGAGATTTATCTTAGCCAACTTGGACCTTTGGATCTTACACCTCTGACATGTTTTTTTGATATTATATTATTCTAAGTTATACTTAGAATTCTCCTATCTATTCAAATATAATAAGTATATTCATGTTTTAGTTTATTTTTATATCTGCAGTATCTACACACCTCACTACACTTTTGCAGACTCATACCCAAATTCTTTTGTCCTTTATTATGCTTTATATGGGCCAAAGACAGGGAATGTCCAAACTTAACTGAGATTAAATGAGGTCATGCAGTTAGGGTTCTTTTTTTTTTATTAAGAGATTTTTCTATTCATTTTACATACCAACCACAGATTCCCCTGTCCTTCCTCCTCCCACCCCCCAGCATTCTCTTCAACCCACCACCCATTCCCACCTCCTCCAAGGCAAGGTCTCCCTTGGGGAGTCAACAGAGCCTAGCACATTCAGTTGAGGCAGGTCCAATCCCCTCCTCCCTGCACCAATGCTGAGCAAAGTGTCTCACCATAGGCACTAGGTTCCAAAAAGCCAGCTTATGCACAAGGGACAAGTCCTAATCCCACTGCCTGGGGGTCCCCTAAACAGCTCAAGCTAAACAACTGTCTCACTTATCCAGAGGGCCTAGTCCAGTACCATGGGGGTTCCTCAGCAACTGGTTCAAGGTTCATGTGTTTCCACTAGTTTGGCTAGTTGTCTCTGTACTTTTTCCCATCATGGTCTTGATCTCCCTTGCTCATAGAATCCTTCCTCTCTCCCATTGATTGGACTCCTGGAGCTCCGCCTAGGACCTGGCCTTGGATCTCTGCATCTACTTCCATCAGTCACTGGATGAAGGTTCTATCATGACAGCTACAGTATTCAGCCATCTGATCACCAGAGTAGTTCAGGTACCCTCTCGACCATTGCCAGTAGTATATGGTGGAGTCCTCTTTGTGGATTCCTGGGGACCTCCCTAGCACTCTGCTTCTTCCTATTCCCATGGTGTCTTCATTTATCATAGTATCTCTTCCCTTGTTCTCCTACTCTGTTCCTGATCCAGCTCGAACCTCCTGCTCCCCAAAGCTCTCTTTATCCTGTCCCTTGCCCTCCATTATCTCCCCAACCCCCAGATTGTTCATGTAGATCTCATCCATTTCTCCTTCACTGGGCGATCTGAAGGAATAGACACCCTACCTCACCTTCCTCTTTTTATTGTAGAAGAATACAGCAATAAGGCAAATATGGGAGTTGATAAGTAGGTCCAGTATTAGCCAGAACTTGGGCTTCCATCTTTCAGAACTAGGAGAAATAAACACCTGTTATGGAAGCCTTTGACACCAGATTCCAGGACCCACCCCCAATCCACACTATAAAATATCCTATTATTGCTAAATATTTTTTCCAAGAAAATGCCCTTTCCTCTTTCTTGCCATGACTAAACTCACCCTAATTTTGGGTGAGTCCAAACACTCAAAGCACTCTATACAGCAGTATTCATTCTCTCAATTCCCTATTTGTGGTAGGCTAGATAATGGTCCCTCATCTGAACTCTCAGAATCTGTGACTATGTCATTTTATGTGGTAAAGACATTTGCAATTGTATTAGAATGTGAATGTTGAATTTAGGAGATTATTTGGGGTTATCTCAATGTCACACTAAGAGATAAAAAGTCAGAAAGATAAAGGAGCAGAAAGTAAGGAGCAAAGTGTGGAGTAAAGAGGAGAGAAGATGCTGCTTAAGATGAGGATAATACCACAGTCTAAGAAATGCAAATAGCCTCTATAAAGCAAAAACAGAAAAACAAAACAAACAGCGGGCATATCTTCCCCTAGAACTTTCAGAAGATTTTAGTAGTCTTGTGAACACATTTGTCTGAGCACAGTGTACCAGAATTTGATGTGAGCACAAGAATGAAAGAAATAAAAATGTTGCTGTTTTCAGACTCTATGCCCTTGTGATTGGTTATGGCATCAGTAAGAGGGGGATGCACCATTCCTCACTGGCCCTTGTGCCTCCGCCTTTGCCCTCATGAGCTTTACAGTGTCTGCTCATAATTATTAAACTCACATTTGACCCATCTTCATAGAAGATGCTGGCACCTGATCATTCTCTACCATTTTTCCATTATCCCCAAAGTCCCATGCCTTTTGTCCCACTCCCAATTTTGTTCCCAACACTACCAGTTCACTTCTGTTTGCTTCTCTTCACTTCCTTTCTTTGTTGACACTCATGGTTGTTTACCCAAGTTCCTCTTGATTCCTGGATACCTGCGTTTCTGCTGCAGCTATATGGTAATTCCTCAGCCTGGAATTAACATCATGGCCCTCTTTTAGTGCTCTTGTATATGAGATTTCTTAAAAAAAATACCATGATCTCCACACTTAACTGGTCCTGATTAATTGGTTATGATTCATTTTAAAGGGCTACAAACCAGCTCCTGCTCAGTTAAAACGTCTGTCACTCCACCAGTGGTCTTTCCACACTTCAACCAAAGCCTTACTATTCTAATGTGTAGCAGATGACCTTAAATTTCTCTTTAGAGATTAAATTAAAATGAGAAAATGTGAAATATCCTCATTCAAGGTAGATTATACGGCATGTAGGAATTCAGGATACATATTTTGCCAAGATCCTTATTGGTAGACATTTCTTTTTAAATATTAAAAATAGGCACTTTGGGAGAATTGTGATTACAACGATTTAAAATAATTAGCAGAGGAAAGGCATCTGCACATGTACTTATTGTTCAACCAATGCCTGAGAAGATTCTTATTATCCAGTACTGACTTTTCCTCTCCACTTCCCAGAACTGTTCTTTCCATTCTTAACTATCAGGTATGTTGTTTTGGTTTATTCCATATCTCTTGCCACTTAAAGTAATAGTGTTGTTATTACAATGTGCATATACAAGAGATTTCTCTTTGCCTTGGAAGATCTCTTCTGACCCAAAGTCTTTCTGTTGATTATTATGTAAACTCCTCCCCTCCCATCTTAAACACTAATGATGAAAGAGAGTCCATGCTGATGGTTGCCATCAATTTCTATTTATTTCCCTAATTTACTGCAGTTCAGGTTTTCTGTACCTTAACTGCCTTCTTTCATGACCAATGTAATACCAACTTCAATTACTTTACCTCTTCAGACACTGCACCACAGGCCATCTATGGCAATTAAATTCTTGGAAGAGTTTCACTCAACTTCAAATTGACCTGTCCACAAACCCTGTCTCCCTAGATGCTTTATTGACTTCCTTCATGGGATCCTTCCAATATATTACTGTTTAACAATATCATACATGTATATAATGAGTATAGATCAAATCTATCAACCATTCCCTCTCCTCTAAGCTGTCCTCTATCCCCCATCTCTTGCACCTTTCAAACATATATGCTCCTCTTTAAAACCCACTGAATTATCTTAGTGTTCCCTTTATGTGCACGGGTGTAAGACCACAAGGGCCTTGTTCCTAAAGAAAACTTGCTTTCCTTTTCCCAACAGCCATCAATTACAATAGTTTCTAAGCTAGGGGTAGGATTTCATGAATCTTTTTCTTACCCATGCTGACATGTTAGATGACTTGACCCTTTGCAGGCTTTTGTTTGCAGCTGCAGGGTCTGTGAGTTCATGTGTGCAGCCAGGGCATATATTCACTATCTCTGGCTCTTATAACCTTTCTACCTCCTCTTCTATGATGATCTCTGAGCCTTTCAGGGCTCAGTTATATAGATATCCCATTTAGAGCTGACCACCCCACAGTCTTATGCAATGGCCAGTTGTATATCCCTGTATCAGTTTCCATCTACTGCAAAAAGAAGCTTCTCTATGGGTATAAAGATAAGAACTCTCAGAACAGTTTATTTTTAATCCATTTAGCAGAATAATAGTACTAGGTTCTTCCATAGGGCTTATGATCTAGTCAGTCACAAATTTTTGATACAGTTAACAGTAACAAGCATGGATTCCCTAGTGGGCCTTAAAACCAACCATAAAGTTGTTGATTAATCCCATGACATTCATACTACTATAAATAAGTGGCCTTATCTTGAGAGGCCAGATGTTATTGTAGTTCACAGTGTTCACAGCTGGGTAAGACTGTTGATTACTTTGTTCATTGATCCTTTGAACTACTTCTGTATTTGCTGTCTATTTGGGTTTTCTAGTCCTAATAAGTATCTACAAATTCATTTTTAAAAGAGCTCCCGTGTGCTTTTCATCTCACAGTTTTGTTAGCTAGAAGTCCAGAAATAGATGAGCTGGCCTTTTCTCTCAGATTCTCACAGGCTTATGTAAGGAATTTAGTTTGGTTGTATTTTAGAGTGTGGGCATCAATTCATTGAGACTGTGGCAGAAATGAGCTCTTGTGGTTGTAGGAAGGAGGTTCCTATACCTTACAGGCTGTTGCTGGGACACTTAGTTCCCACAGGATGTTTCTAGTCCATGTTGTGTGGCCCTGTGTACCTCATAGCCTACAGCAGAACATTTCAGTACTACTGTGTTCATTTTGAGACTTGAGACTCTTTCAACCCAAGAACACAGGCAACTTAAAGGATCACATGATTAGGTTTTGATGCAATGAACTATCACTTTATGTTAAAGTCAACTGACCTGGAAACTTGTTTGTCTGAAAAATCCCCTCTGACACATTACATATTTACTTATGCTTCTTGCCACAGACATGGGTCTCTTCTACATTTAGTGGGGGGAAGGATTAAAAAAACATACTATACTATCAGCCGCAATGATCTTCCACAGTCATGTTCTTGTGACAGCTTCAATTACAATCCACGGTATATATTTCAAACCTATATCATCTGGCCACCCATCCCCAGCAATCTTCATACTTAGAAATATCACCAGGCCACCAAATGGCCACTTCTTCTGCTGGCAAATCTCATATCCTTCTGTCTGCATCTTTGTGATGCTTGGGCAAGGCCTTGCAAACCATACTACTTCATTGTCACTGTCTACCAACTGGGTCTGGCAAACAGGGTACACTGAAGGGTTTCAGGAGTAAAAGGGACCTGCTGGCTCAGTTTCTGTCAGCACCACCTTGACTGTGGCCCATTAATATGGAATGGCAGTTCCATTTTGTAGTTCTTCCCAGTCTTCCCAAGACAGAATTACTGCACCCATACAACATATAACATTCCCACAGCAACTGACATACCTCTTTACAAATAAATGCCCTCCTCCTGTGTGTGTGTGTGTGTGTGTGTGTGTGTGTGTGTGTGTCTGCCTATGTGCCTGTGTGTGTGTGTGTCTGCCTATGTGCCTGTGTGCCTGTGTGGTGTGCATGTGTGTACTAAAAGTTTTAAGTTGGGCCATTTTTCCTATCCCCTCTTTGCACAGTGCTTAGACAACATTCTTCTTAGTTGGTACTACATTTAGCATGCTAGCATGCTCTTATTCTTTCTTTTGCTTTTTTTTCTTCTCTAGTTGTCTTCTTCCTATTCTCTGTTTTCTTTCCTTTTCTCTCTCTCCTCTTTCCTTCCTTTCTTATTTCTTGATTCTCTAAATGTTTTCTCTGCTAAGCTCATTTTACTTAGATGTACAAAATTTTTCCATTTATTTTAAAAAATGTAATATTTTATTAATTATTTAAAAATCCCATACAGGCATATGATGTATTTTGGTCATTCCTCATGTCTCCCCTAACTCTTCTCATACCTGTACCCTCATCCCTACATCCTCCCAACTTCATATACTTTTTAAAAAATACCTTTAGTCAATTTGTGCTGCTCATATACTTTTAGATTTAGAGCTACCCAGTGGAGTATGGTCAACCAAACAGAAGCCACATCATTAAAAAACAAAAAATTTGTTCTTCCCCCTCCAGCAACCATCAGCTGTCCATGGTTCCTCACTTAGGGGTGGGGACTCATGAAACCCCTGTCACTCTGCTAGAATGTTGGCTATCATATCAAGAATGTCTTCTTCAGGAAATACCAGGTGCCGTGGTTTCATGAGTGTAGTGGTCCTGCCATGTCCAGAAAATGGTGTGCGCTGATCCTCTCTGACCTCTGGCTCTTACAATGTTGCCACCTCCTCTTCCAAACCTTAAGGGAGGTACTATAGATGTTCTATTTGTAACTGAGCACTCCTCAGATGCACATTCTATGCACTTTGAACAGTTGTGAGTTTCTTCATTTATTGCCACCCACTGCACAAAGAATCTATATTGATGAGATCTGCAAGTTACTCTAATCTATGGACAGAGAGACCCAGATTTAGAGGGAATTTTGATGCTATAGCTCTTAGGCTTTTATTGTTGATGTCAGTGGAGTTTCACAAGTGCATTCAGCCTCATAACACTCCAACAGTCAAGGTAGAAGTATTCACAACAACCAGCAGAGAGTTCTGTGCTTGGTAGTAGTAACTCTTCACCCACTCTAATTCTTAAGCATCTTCCTTCTGCCATTTTCTATTATTTTTATTTAGAACTTCATGAAAATCCAGTCCTTTAGCATTTGTCTACACCTTCTTTTTAAAAGCTAATGTTTGAGGGTTTTATTCATGACTTCTACTTATTAATACTTATTTCCTTTGAGAAAGAGTTGGGGGTTTATGGAAAAGGAAAGAGACAAATTGCCCTTCAGATGAGCATTATTAGGAATTAGTGCCACGCAACCTGGGGTGCAAAAGAAGGCTTCAGGTCCAAGGAGAAGGGATAGCTCAGTAGTAGGGATAGCCATCATAGACCGTATAACATGCGTCCTGAAGTAAGAATATTGGGAAAGAGAGTATTATGGCCACAGCAGCGAGAGGGACTCCAAAGGAAGAAGCAGGAGTTTCTAGGTCTCTCAGTACCCTCAGGTGCTGAGGAAAAAGGGACTTTCTGACTCTTTTACAGGTTTTCTAGGATGAGAAGGAAGTTCTGTACCATATGATCTATCCTGAACTAGTTGGTCTCTGGCATGGAGGAAGGCCCTAGACAAGAGAGTAATAGACTAGAGAGCAAAGTTACAATTCAAAGTTATTGTGGAACCAGTATGGTGGAGAAGAACTGGGCTTGCTGACTACTGCAAGAGGGAGGGAAGAACTCTGAGACCTGAAAGGTCACAGCAGGAGGTGGCAGCTGACAGCGGAGTGGCATGACCTGATTTAGACAAAGAATAGCAGCTAATGATCTGTGATCAAACATTTAATTTTTGCTTCCACGTAGTATTTCATTTCATACTCATGTCAAGTCGTGTGTTTATTCACCTACTGTGGGAATTTAGGTTGTTTCCATTTCAATGCTATTACAGATAAACTTTATTTAAACATCCCATGCATAGTGATCCATGGCTTCTGAAAATTTGCCTGACTTTTCCGGGGGAGACATGAGCAAATGTCTATTCACACTAGACGAGGCACTGATGACAGACCAAAGAAACAATTCCACCCAACTTCAGCTTGGTGAAACCATGAGCGTTCTTCCGTTCCAGAAGCATGGGAAAAAGCTACATCCCTAGAGCAGCTTCCATGACCTGTGTGGGCAACTAGGCTGATGTGGGAGTCTCTTCATCACAGCAATTCTCATGGCCTATGTAACCCTGGTGAAAGGGCCCTGTGCTTCTTGTAATTGTTCTTTACTTTCCAGACCTTTTCCCTTGTGCTTACTTCCTGCATCTTAGGAAAACCCAATCCACAGGGGGACATCTTAATTCAGAGGAGATAGCTTCTCAGCATTATGTAATACCTATGAGTGGGGTTGCTATAGCCTGTGGTAAACGCAGCCCTCCCTTTATTCCCAGGAGACAGGAAGAAAGTCTGAGGGGCTCAAAATCTCCCATATAAAATACCACAGTATTTGCATGCAACATACATACACCCTCTCCTATGTTTTTGTATGTTTATCTACAGCACCTAATAAGATGTAAGTAGAATGTAAAGAATTATACTAATATAGTGTCTGAGAAATAATGACTTGGAAGAAGTCTGTACATGTTCAGTATTCACATTGGACAGCAGCCTGTAGGTGTTTTGTTTTACAAGAAACTGTGCATCCATATTAGAAACTGTGTTTACTTTCTCCCATTCCCTCCAGCACTGCAAGAATTCTTGTTGTTGCCTATCCTCTCAAATACCTGACCACGTCAGTTTTTAAAATCTTTGTTACTCGAGTGAGCATGCACAAATACATAGTTCTGGTTTTACTTTTGTCATTTCCCCAGTGACTAGTGATTTTGAGAATCTTTCTAATTCTTATTAGCCTTCTTCTTCATGGTTTGTAAAATATTTCAAGTATAATTTGATATTTAAAAAATAGAAATTTTTGTCTTTTTATTACTAAGTTGTAAACTATTTCTGCAGTCTTCTCAGACATGCACTGTGAATACTTTTGCCCAGTATGCAGCTTACATTGGAATCTTCTAAATGATATCTTTCCAGGAGCAGATGATTAAAATTTGGGTTGGCGCTTTGTTAAATTTTCCTTTTTATGGGCAGTGGTGTCCTCTCAGAATGATTTGGCCAATTAAGGCAGTAGCATGGTTAGCATCAGTTATCAAGTTGTCACACCTGGACAAAGGGAACCCCAATGGAGGAATTCCCCCCCCCCTCGTCAGATTGGCTTACTGGCATGTAAGTAGAGCGGTTTCTTGGTTACTAATTGATGTAGGAGAGTATCAGCAGTGACATCTTGGGTAGATGGCCCTGGCTGGGTTCTGAAAGAAAGTTAACTTAGTCAAGAAAAGGAAACCGGCAAGCAGTGTTCCTCCAATGTCTGCTTCAGTTCCTGCCTCTGGCTTTCAGCCTTGACTTCCTGCCGTGGCTTCTTTGGATCATGGATGGTGATCTGGAATTGTAAGTCAAGTAAACCCTTTCCTCCCTGAGTTGCTTTAGATCAGTGTTTCATCACAGCAACAGAATGAGGGGGAACAGGTAGCAAAGATGGTGGTCTTCTGTGTTTTCTTCTGAGTTTTCTGCTTTAAACTATATCCATTTTGAAGTTTGATTTTTTTGTGTGATGTTAGTTAAGGACTGAGATAAATATTTCCACAAGAGGCCAGTTGGTGGAAAGTCTGCCCTTTCCTATTGAGTCTCCTTCGTCTTTGTTGAAAAAAATTAGTTGACGGTAGACATGGGTCTCTTCTGTATTGCTTTATAGGAAATCTTCCAGTCAGATATTCTCAAATCAGGCAATATCAGGCCTCCAATGTTGCTCTTTGTTTTAAAAAGTCATTTTGACTTTCTAGATTCCTTTCACCACCTTATACATTTTAGATACAGTTAAGGGAGAATTTTGTTTGAAATTGCATAAAATCTTTACACTAACTGACATCTCAATTAAATTATTTTCTAATGGGCGATTGTGATATGTTTATGCCCTTGCTAGGATGATAATTTGCTGAACTGTTCTCAGGTGGTTTACACAGCTTTCTCTAGTGATTTCTTTCTTTAAATTTGTTGTTGTTTTTTGTTACTGGCTATATAATATTATTACTCTTTTTGAGAACCATCTACTTCCGTAACTGCTAACAGTGAAGCTCCTGCTTTTTTAGTATTTTTAATACTTGGCTCCTAGGCCTCAGTCACACTAGTCAACCTCTTTTCCTTCAATCCATTCAATTTTTTCCACTTTTTTGACTTTGCTAATTTTTTATCTTTTCCTTCAAATATTCTGCCTTTCTGCTTTGAATAATTTTGTAAATCTTATGCTAGATGCCACTTAGTAAAAAAAAAATCAATTAGATTTTTTCATTTCATCCTGATTTTTACTCATTTTAAAATTAGCATATACGCATTGTACCTAGTGTTGGGTTTTGTAGACAATTACTTCAATTCTAATATTGTCTGAGACCATACTCAACCTCTTCCACACTCTTTTCAGTTCCTCTTCCGTTTCCCTCTTCTTGTCCTCTTGTCCCACTAATCTCTACTGATTTTATCACACACACACACACACACATCTCACACACACACACACACACACAAACACACACACACACACTCTTCTTCATATACTATGCACATGTTTTGTTATCTACCAAAAGTTCTAGCAATCACAAATAAGAGAAAATGTGATATTTGTGTTTATACATACATATGTGTATGTGATATAAATTATAATATTTTCTTTTCCATTCATCTGATCGGAAGGATAGCAATCAAATTCCATGTCTTCTATTGTGAATAGTACTGCAATAAACATGAATATGCAGTTATTTCTGTGGTATGTTGACTTAAAGTCCTTTGAGTATGTACCCAGAAGTGGTATTTCTACTTTTAGGTTTCTCTGTGAGGAATCTCCATACCGATTTCTGTAGCGGCTAGACCAGTGTACATTGATGCCAGCCTTGCATAAGAACCCCTCCGCCCCCGACATACACCCTCAATAGCGTGTTATTGTTTTCATAATGATAGCCATTCTGACTGAGATGAGATGAAAGTCCAGTGTAGTTTTTACTTGAATTTCTCTGAGAATTTGGAGCAAGTTTTCAGATCTTAATTTATCATTTGTTGTTTGTCTGCGGAAAACTCTTCACTTCATTTCTTCATATGTCAACTGAAGTTTCTGGTTTCTCAATGTTTAGTTTTTCTAGTTCTTTATATATG
This sequence comes from Peromyscus attwateri, assembly GCA_902168425.1. Classification (NCBI taxonomy): domain Eukaryota; kingdom Metazoa; phylum Chordata; class Mammalia; order Rodentia; family Cricetidae; genus Peromyscus; species Peromyscus attwateri. The sequence goes on from CABHPP010149578.1 coordinate 36,730, forward strand.
CTAGATATTAATCCTTTGTCATAAGTACAATTGTTGAATGTGTCCCCTGTTCTGTAAGTTGTCACTTCATTTAACTGTCTGCTGTAGAACCCCTTTTTCAATTCATAAACCTCATCCCGTTTGTCAATTCCTGGGTTTGTTTGCAGAGCTACTAGAATTATTTACAGAAAGTCTATGTTTATACCTATCTCATTTTTCCTGTACTTTTAAAGGACACATTCAGAGTTGTGTGTCTTATATTAAGGAATTTGATTCATCTTAAAATAATTTTTATTTGGGGTGAGATACAGGAATTTAAATGTATTCTTCTATTTCTGGTATCCAGTTTGAAGAGGTCACCTTTGCTCCAATAGATATTCTTGGTATCTTTGTAAAATTAATGTGGCTATAGCTGGATGGGTTTAAAGTTGGGTCCACTACTCTATTTCATTAGCCTACATATCTGCTTTTGTGTGACGATCATACAATTTTTGCTCTAGTAAAATTTAAGGTATCTCCAGCATTGTTCTCTCTATTTAGCTTTGTGTTGACTCTCTGTAGTCTTTGGTCTTTCCATATACATTTTATGATAGCTTTTCCCTATTTCTTTGAAGAAAGTCATTGGAATTTTTATGAGGATTGCACTTAACCTGTGGATTTCTTTCAGTAATAGTTATTCTCACTATATTAATTGTGTTGACCTATCAAAATGGGTGTTTGCATCTTATAATATCTTAAATTACTCTCTTCAATGTTTTAAATTTTCCATTTAGGTGCCCTTCACTTCCTTGGTTAGGTTTATTTCTTTGTATCATATTTTATCTGAAGCTGTTGTAAATAGGATCATATTCATAATTTTTTCTCATGGTGTTCAATATTTGGATATAGAAAGACTACTGATTTTTGTTTGCTGATTTTATATCTTGCTACTTTACTAAAGGTGTTTGTCATTTCTAAGGGTTTTATGGTAGTCTTCAGGTTCTCTTCTATACTCAACCATATTATCTGCAAACAGGGACACAAAACTCTTCCTTTGTGATTTGTATTCCTCTTTCCTACTTGATTGCTTGTCTTTCTTTCTTTCTATGCTTTCCTTTATCCCTCCATTCCTTCCTTCCTTCCTTTCCTTCTTTATTTATTTTTTCATCTTACCACTTGAGCTAAGATTTAAAGTATTATATAGAATCAGAGTAGAGAGAATACACACCCTTTTCTAATTTGTCATTTTAATTTACATGCTTTGAGTTTATACCATTTATGGTGGTATATTTGTTGTATTTATTATGTCTAGATATGTTCCTTCTATTCCTGGTTTCTTAAGAGATTTTGTGTGTGTGTGTGTGTGTGTGTGTGTGTGTGTGTGTGTGTGTGTGAAGTCATGTTGTATCCTGTTAATGACCTTTTCTGCATCTGTTGAGATGATGTGTGATTTTTTTATCCTTGAATTATTAATGTGATATATTATGTTTACTAATTTCTGTTTATTGAACCTACACCGTGTTTCTAGAATGAAGCCTACTGGGTCATGGTGAATGAGGTTTAGATGAAAATGGCTTAAAAATATTTTATTGAGAATTTTTAAAGCCATGAACATGGGAGGAATTGGTCTGTAAATTTTTATTGTTGTGTCATTATCTGTTTTTATATGACTGTAATGCGACTCTGTCAGCATTCTTTTCTTTTTTTTTTTTTTTGTTTCTTGGAATAGTTTGAGTGAAATTGGACCACACCTAAGTTATTCATACCTCTTGCCTTCTGTTTAAACCTTATCCTCATGTCGAGAAAAGACTTGTGGTATCATTTTATGGCTTCACCACTCCTCCCAATGTACTCACATTGTGTAAATTTCCTCTTTCTACTTTTACTATTAATTTGGCTCTTTTAATTGGCTTACTGAAGACATGTGAACAAACATGGATTTCTGGGGACAAGCCTGTGACCCTCAATAAAGTAAGATATCTATACTTGTATGTGTGTATATAGTGAATATAAATTCTAAATGTACAGTGTCAAAAGGGCATGGATTTTGTTTTGATGTAAAGTATTATAAAATATTTACAAAAGGTGATTTTAAAATATATATTGAGGTATCCTTCCAGTGAAAATTAAAAATTAAATAATCATACTAGCACTGATTTCAGAATATATCAGAAAGGGCAGAGTACATTGTGTTTTTGTGGGGTCTTTAGATGAGTGTTTTTAAATGCATACAGGTAGGAAGAAACAATATATTATAGGGAGTAAATATGACTTGGCAAGTTAAGGATATAAGGTTTTAGTTTTAGTATCTCGCAAATAAAAACAATTCTACATCTCCTAAAATGAGTAAAGGAAAAAGAAATAGACAATACTTGCTCTATACTATATTCATTACTAAGAAATAGCAATGGAACATTTCTTTATTTCTTACATTAAAAGCTTTTTTATTAGGTTGACAATAACTATACCCTTACACAGATATTAATTTTTGTAAGAGATATAGGTCAACAAGTTGTGTAATAAATTCATTGAGGCTAATAAGTCGGTTTAATTGTGAGTGATTATGTCCTTTTAGAATGCTAGACAGGATCTTCTGGGATTTTGAGGTGGCAAGAGGTAAAGATGGATGAGCAAACAGTCATAGATTTTCCCTGTCTAGCATCAGACAGCTCATCAAAACTGCTCAGCTATAATCCGTGCACGTTGGTTCTGGTGCTGGATTGGCACAGACATATACCAGTGTCTGTGTTTCTTGTTAGCATTCCTGGGATGCTGAGTTTGTTAATATTCCACTCACATAAAGAAGCCTGTCTTTTCAGCACAACACATCAACACATTTTTTTTTTTACTTCAAATTATTTCTATTTTCTGCTGAACCTTGCTGAGGAAATTGACATTCTGTGCTATCCAGCCAGTGACTCATTCACACATTTTGTTTTGTCCACAGTGGTTCAGTGCCTCTTGCCATCCTACTAACTAGCATAGTTATTATTCTGGCTTACATTCACATTGGACGATTAATGCCTGCTCCCCTGCATCTGCAGAGAAGCACAAGTGTTTGCCAAATCCCTTTAATAACCAAATTGCTGATCATAAAGAAGAAACACAAATATTAAGACAATATTTGTCTCTCAGCGGTGAAAGATTTTAATATTATGTTGCTGCTAGGCAAAGACGGCTCAGGGAGCCAGTTAGAAGTAAAAAGTAGATGTTGGTTTTTTTTTTTTTTTGAGTCTTATTTTTTAAAAAAATAAAGTATCTCTAAGAACATAGATATGATGGTTTTACATTTTTTACATTAGTTTTAGCTTTTCATTTTTAATGTCCTGTTCTTATGTTTACTTAATGAAGCTGCATAATAATTAAGTAAAACTTATAGTTCTTTGAAACCCTCAGCAAAAAAAAAATACTATTAAATGATGCTATTATTTTGCATGACAGAATAAAATATCGTTATTCTGATGTTATGAATATATTTTAAAGCATATATGCTTTGCTTAGAGAGTCATAATCAACGTATATTTTCCTTAATCTTTTTATTGTGAAAATAGCTTTATCTTAGTCTTTAGCAGTACAATTGTTTTTTAAATGAATTTGAGCTTTTCAAATCAAGACATTGTGGTTTTTTTTTTAATTTTCCAAAAGCAAGAAGAGCCCACTTCCTCCGCTTATGTTCTCATCCTTGCCAGTATTCCTTTTCTTTCCCAACACTAGCAAGAATTTGGTATGTTGCAACCAGTAGTGACTTACTATGTAAACCACAATTTTTATCAGTGTAATTCCTTTTTCTCTCCTTTCTTATTCACTGAATTCAAGTGATTATAGATCCTTTTGTTAGAATATAACCTAGTGCGTAGTCACGGTGCTACATTTTTCAAGTAAATCTAAAATTTAAACAAATATTACCATTAGTATGTCACAAATGAGTAATAAGGGCTATACTTTATCACAGAGGACATTTTCAGGCATTCTTTCTTTTAAGAATAATAGTAACATGTCAGTTCCAGAACAAGAAAATTTGGTCATCTACTACATCTTTCCAAAAAATATAAACAAATAAATAATAAATAAATGAATAGCCCCACCAGAAACAAAAGTCTAGATCTCCAATTATCTCTTGATTTGCCTTAGCTGTATACTGAGTATGGACATTCCCCATAGAGGTGTGTTCATATTTGAACTACTTTTATGATAATCTTGAGGAAGGGGAAATAATATATTGCTTCTTTTAATTAGAGCCTTGAGCACATAGAAGAAACTCAATAATGCAATTGACCAAACAAACAGCAAGACTTATTATCTTCATTTAGTTGTATTAGTGAGACAATAGAGCATATCTTACCATGTGCCATGTTCAGTCATTTTGGGAAACAATGCCATTCAAAGCCATTTTATTTGAACAGTGCACAGCATATCAGCCTTATTTTATCCCCTTGCATTTTTATCTGATTGCTTTCCCCCAGGTAAAGTGAGTTGACACAGTATCTCCCTTATCTGGTATTAGCTGCTATTTACCAGTGCAGACAGGTATGCACTGCAGTTAAGAGGATAGCTTCACTTAACATTCACATCCTTCCTTTCCAAACAAAGGAAAACAATTTTTTTTTTCTGAAGGAGTCCCTGTGGTCTCACAATTCCAGGTTGAAGGAGTGCACATTTCATTCCAATAACACAGCCACCCACAGTGCCGAAGGCAAAATTCATCTAACAACTTAAGAATCAACCTCAGTTGGTCACAATATAACTATTTAGATATAAAAAATGGACAATTCAAGATGCAACCAATGTAACTTGAAGGTATCTCATCCTGTTTCCAACATTCAAATGATGATGAGAGATGAAAAATTAACAGAAAGTTTCCCATTGAAGAAGGAATATACAGTTGAGAGTAAATCGGATTTCCATACAAATTAGTGTTATGTTAGGTCAGTGTTTGTCTGTTACTCTATTTTTTTATCATGAATTCATATTTTTAATGCTCTGGTCCAAAGTAAAAGTGTAATTTATTATTATACCTCTCCTGGGAGCTTATTATCCAATCAACCAGGTTTCAGTTTCTTTTAGATGCTTTTAAAATTCTGCTTCTTGCTTTATAATAGGTTTTTGTTGATTTAAAGGATGATTCATCAATTGAGTTCCAAACAGGGACCTAGTATAAATGTTCTGTATTAAATTTATACGCTTGTGTTTTATTATCCACTGGCACAAACTCTGGTTTCAGTTGATAATATACTTTTTTTTTTTTTTTTGTCACTGACTTCATTTTGCAAGAGCAACCAGTAAAGAGAAGGGCAGAGCCACAGAGCCTGTAGACTTCAGAAAGAGTGTGAGTAGACCGGGGGCACTTCATTTCTAAAGTTGTGTTTCCAATGATCTCCTATTACACTTCTTTCTTGATACTCAATGTGCTTTAGAGGAGTAAAGCTTTCATTATTAATCTGTTTAGACTAGAACCTCCCAAAGTCATTTAGCAACGTACTACTTCCTTTCCACCAAATACTTAAGTAATACACCAATTTTATAGTGTACATGCTTATATTTCTGGGAAATATTCCCAAAGTGAAGGATGGTCAGGAGGAAACCAGCCCAGTATCTGGGAGACTGCTGCCACATGCCATAGCTTGCAGCACAGGGCCCAGGCTTGTGAAGAACTGTGTGACAGAACACTCTAATCCAAACAGAGTAAGACATAACTATCTGTTCAGACTACATTGTCTGGAGTCTCACTCATGCTTGTGTGGGAGAAAGGAACAAAAGGGTGGAAGTCTGCTGCAAAAATTTTTCTCTAAATTAGTTCAGGGGGAGTAATTTATTGTTCAGACAACTGTCTTAGTTTTGATCCGTCTTCATTTATAACAATAGAAAGCAAGACAGAAACAGCTCTGAAATTTCAGACTGCTCCCAAAATTATGAAGCATCTGGAAGAATATACTTGTGCTGCTGTGTTCCCTCCCATTCGGAAGTAGAACAACATATGAAGAGTACAGGAACTTCAAGATCAGGCTGTTTGTGTTCAATTCTGGATGAGGTTTTATTAAGATAATCTCTCTCAAAGTTTCCTGAGGATATATTACATTCTGTAAATCAACTATCCTATCATTCAGTGATAATTTTTGTCTCTACCCATAAAAAAGGTTTTGTGCATGTATTTTCTTGAATATTTGGCACATGCTTAAACCTTACAGTGTCCTGGTAAGGTCAGTTTAATTCTTCTATCCATTTCACAGAGAAGAAAGCTGATATTCATTAGGATGTTACAAAACCATAGCAACAAGAGGTGGAGTGTTTGAGATTCAAGTCTGCATCTTCATGTACACTTAGCACCATGACCTTTGGCCTAAGTGACACTGTTGGAGAAGGGTGCTACTCTGTACATTTTCTGTATGATCTCAACCTCTAATAGTAACACATTGACAAGGAAGTTGAATCCTGACGGTCCTAAGCCCCTATCTATTTTCTCTGGAACTCCAGTCTCTATTGGAGACCTTTTTATGGCCTAAGCTTATCCTATCACTCAGATCACCCTTCCTCATCAGCAGCTCTTGATGCTCTCCACTCCATAGAATGGATCTTTCTCATAGTTATTGAGGTAATGTGAGCCAACAGCATGTCTGTTCACTGAGTTCAGTCCTGTGAACTCCTGAACTGGCCAATGTGACCATTTCCTTTCCTGTATAACAGTGGGTGAGTCTAGATGACAACCCGTGGTGTCCTTCTGAACTTTTCTAATGAGAGTGCTGACTCCTCTGTGATTCTCAAGATTTGTTGCCAAATTCAGCTTACAGTGTAATCCCTTCTCTTTGATGTTTTCTCTTAGAAGCTCTAGCATTTCCCCTTTTCTCCTTTCTCTGACATATCTGAACATTGCATTTCAGCACTGGTGAAATAGAGGTCAACGTTACCGTCATCTGGGAAGAGTTCCTCAAGTCCCAGATTACTATCTGTAGGCAAATATCTCATGCAATTTACCATACATAACTGAATTCTTTCCACTCCAGGACTTGTATACACAAATGTACTAAGTTTCAAAGTAGAATGCTCATGTTGGTTTGTATTCTCCAATTTTTTAAAGTGTCCAAACCAGCTGTTAAACTACTGACAGCTAGAAATAAACTGTGGTGGGAATATGCACAAGATGGGAATGAGGGCTTCCTGTAAGCCCCATCTCAGCCCACAGGAATCCTTGTCTACCCTTTCCTAAGCACGTCTGTGCCCCCTCTTATTTGGTTAAGGCCCGAAGGATGTGGAGGAGGGGCAATCACTGAAGGCTTTGCTTGAAATAAGGAAGGATTCACCTTCTGTTAACCCAGGCACTGCCATTCCCTGTTGACTGTTCTCTTCTGTCATCTCATTCCTTCTCCTAGATTAAAAATAAATGTAAGAGAATGCCTTCTGTTTCATTTTACAGGCAAGTTGGCAAACAAAAAAAATAGAGAAGTACCTGAAATCAAGAGCATTTTATATTGCCATAGTGATTTTGGAGGGTAAATCTTTACAAGCTTGTCCCGTATGTTATATGAAAGAAATTGGGAGGCCTGAGTGACTTACTTTAGCTCTGTTATAGTTCAGTTTTGGAGCAGTGTTTTCAGTCTTGTTGCATATTTCAATTAGTTGAGTATCTTTCAAATATTCCTTTGCCAGTCCCCTTCCCAGATCAATTCAGATTTCAGAGGCAGGCTACCGCTGTAACTTGGATCTGAGATGTTTCTCAGAGCTCAGATGCTTGCTTTGCTCTGGCCTATGGTGCTATAGGGAGGTAGAAATATCTTTAAAAGGTGCATCTGACTAAAAGGCAAGTAAGTCACGGGGGTGTGTCCTTGAAGTGGATGTTGTGGCTCTTGCTCCTGCCTTTCTCTCTTTTGCTTCCCAGTGCACAAAATGGGTGAGCCTCAGCTACATATTCCCACCATGATGTAGTGTGTGCTGCTACAGGCCCAAAAGAACAGGCCAAATGACTGCTACAGAGCCTCTGAATCCACAGGCCAAGATGAACCCTTACTGTTCCTAATGAGACTGTTTTAAACTTATTTTCCCAGTAGTGAAAAGCTAAGATAGTCACTGGCTAATATTCTAATATATATATGTGTGTGTGTGTGTGTGTGTGTGTGTGTGTGTGTGTGTGTGTGTGTGTGTGTGTGTGTGTGTGTAGTTTTCCAGGTAATAATACTATGTCTTCAGATCTAGCAGCCGCTGTATAGTTTGTATTTTCCCACATGATTAAATAATGATCCATGTGTAAGTTAAGACAAGAAAACGTTAATTTCCTGAAGGGTTGTCACATTTTGGAGGCAACCCACTGAAAGGTAAAGTACTTCATATTTTATTTTTTTTTAAGATTTAAAAATTCTTTTGAAAGATATATATATATAGCCTGCATGTCTGTCTATGCACCACATGTGTGCAGCACCTAAAGAGGCCAGAAGAGGGCAGCAAATCTTCTGCAATCCCAGGAGACTGTCAGCTGCCATGTGCATTCTGGGAATCAAACCCTGATCCTCTGAAAGTATTCTCCTCTCCAGCTCCTGGTTTTGGATATTTTAACAATATACTATTTGTGTTTAGTTTATCGTAAAGATATAGTAAAGACATTCGTGTGACAACATGGCTCATTTGGTAATGTGCTTGCTGAACAAGCTTGAGGATCTGAAGCCAGATTCCTATCGCCAAGGTGAGTGCAAACACAAAGAAGTGGGAAGGCAGAGATGGGAGGATTCCTGAAGCTCATTGGTCAGTTGTCTTTGTGTGCTGATGGGTCACTGAGAAAGTGTGCAATTGTAGTCTAAATGTGCCAAATTATGACACAAAAGTAGTGGATTTTGAAATGAAAAGAGTGAGAACCTAGAAAAACATTAGAAACCTGGACCAGATGACAAATGTTGAAATGCAAGGCAGCTTTGGCCGTGTATCACATCTGTTCAAAGAGCCACAAGCCCAATTGAATTCATACCGGTAGGAAAGCATCCTGGCTTTCTAAACACTGCAACTTAATCATTCACTTAAAATCTTAATGCTCCCTTCAAACACAGGCCCAGTCTTTTCCTCTTCATGAACGTACTCTAGACCTGACCCTTATTTCCATTTTTTTCTTCCCTCTGCATTGTGGGAAATCCAATTAATAGGCAAGAAAGAGTGTTCTCACAATAATACTTCATTTTAAAAGCAAATGCACTTCAGCTCAATTACCACGTTCATTTCATTCATACAATAGGGGTTAAAGTCAATTTACCTTCACAGTTTCTTAGACGAAGTGAATTTTTTTATTAAGAATTTCAAAAATCACACTAAAATTAAGTCATAAGGGACTGAACTACAGAAAGCGATTTCTTGAAATGCCATGAAAGTAATTTTAGGTTTTAGGGAATTTGACTTTCAACATATCATGAAAAATCAGAATAAACATAAATGATGCAGGCTGGAAATAACACCTAGAGCTCTAGTGTTTGCAGGTTTCTTTTAGTTAAGTGATAATTATGACTTTTCACCAGTGTTATTTGGTAAGGATGACCATGGTGTGACAATTACATATCTCTAAGTGTTTGTTCTTCGAGAGGGACAAAGAAATGTCTAAGTAATGACTGAGAGGACTTTGAAATGCTCTTAAAAAGCATGGTTCTGTTGCTATAGGATGGCATGGCAACACACCTGCAGGTGTGTTCTCTCTGAGACTCTATCCAGGAAATCATTGAGCAAATGTATTAATTAAAAGATAACACATGATCAAATGATGAATGAAGGTAGATTTCAACTCAAAAGCAGCTATGTGTACAGCTTGTGAATGGACACACCTGTGAAGTAATCTCCCCAAATCCCAGAGTTCTATACCAAATTTACCAGAGCTGTGATTTGTGGCTAGAGTTTTCCTGCCTGGCCCACGGTCAGGATAAATCTCTTTCACCTGCCAGTCCCACAGCCGCTCAGACCCAACCAAGTAAACACAGAGACTTACATTGCTTACAAACTGTATGGCTGTGGCAGGCTTCTTACTAACTGTTCTTATAGCTTAAATTAATCCATTTTTATAAACCTATACCTTGCCACATGGCTCGTGGCTTACCGGCATCTTTACATACTGTTTGTCCTGGCAGTGGCTGGCAGTGACTCCCTCCGCCTTCCTGTTCTTTTAATTCTTTAATTCTTTTAATTCTCTCTATACTTCCTGCCTAGCCACTGGCCAATCAGTGTTTTATTAGCAACACATTTGTCATACAGAACATCCCACAGCACTTCCCCCCCCCCTTTTTTTTTCAAAAAGGAA
>CABHPP010149579.1:2541-39912 GCA_902168425.1 Peromyscus attwateri
CCACCAAGCTCCAGTGCCCCTTCTGTCTCCCCGACATCCCCTAATACCGAGGTCTAGGTGCATACAACCATGCCTGGCGTTTATGCAGGTGCTGGGATCTGAATTCAGGCCTTCACACTTCATTGTAAGCTATTATCCACTGAGGCATCTCCCCACCTGGAAAGATGGTTCAGCAGTTCAGAGCACTTGATGTTCTCCCAGGGGACCAGCTTGACTTTTAGCACCTGTATCGGGCAGCTACAATTGACTGTCCGGCTCCAGGTGATCAGACACACACTTCTTGCCTCTGAGGGCATCTGCAAACGTGTGACACACACACACACACACACACACACACACACACACACACACACACACACAGACTCACATAATAAATAAAAATATTTACAATACTGTACTTATTTTGTGTATACATGTGCATGTGCCTGTGTGTATGTGGGTCCAAGGGTTGAATTCAGATCTTCAGGCTTGGTAGCAAGTAGATACCTCCGGTGCTATCTCACTGGCCTGAAAAACTCATCATTTAAACATCCCCACAAGAAACCTCCCAGCACACATGGCTTTACTGGAGAATTCATCTAAACATTTCTAATGAAATAACACAACTTTTACCAAAGTCTCCTAGAAACTGGTGAGAGAGAAACACTTCAGACGTAGTCTTTAAAGCAGAGCAGCTTGGATGTTGGAACCAGGTTGGGGACTCGACACCAAAATGTCCTAAGCAGAGTTACAATGCTCAGCAACTTCCTAGGGCCCCATGCAGCCATACGAGATTGCTAAAACATGACCAGTTTAATAACGAAGAGTCAATGTAGACAAAAATTAAGAAAGAAAACCACATTTGTTCCAATATGTGTGGAAATAGCATTTGATAATATCCAGCTTTTATTCCTGATTAAAATAAAATATTCATCAAGTCTTGAAAAACATCTCTGAACAGCCTACAACTGATGGAGTATGACGTGAGTCTGGGCGTTTTCCTTCTCAGAGCAAAAACATGGAGAGACTGCCCAGGACCACACAGATGCTCCCTCCCGTGCAAAAGGTACCACTGAATAGGGAGCACCCTGGCTCTCTACATGACTGTGTATGTAGAAGAGCTGACAGGATCTCCAGAGAACACTCAATTAGTAAATGTGTTTATCAGATTTTCAGTATAAAAAGTCAGTGTCTAAATGTTAATGGTATTTTTATATACTTTCAATGAATGGCCAAAAAAATAAATTTAAAACATAATACAATTTTCAATAGACTAAAACACAAAATTCTTAAAGACCAATCTGATAAAACACATGAAAGACTGAAAGTTATAAAACATTACCGAGAGAAGTTATAAGATATAATAAATAGATGGATAGCTAAAATTGTGTTCATGGAGTCAAAAACTCAGTTTCTCTAACTGACTCAGATGTTCAATCTACCTCTGGCAGGATCCTGTGTGTGTGTTTGTGTGTGTGTGTGTGTGTGTGTGTGTGTGTGTGAGAGAGAGAGAGAGAGAGAGAGACAGAGAGAGAGAGACAGAGAGAGAGAGACAGAGAGAGACAGAGACAGACAGAGAGACAGAGACAGACAGAGAGACAGAGACAGAGAGAGATGAAAACTGATGATAGAATTCATATAGAAATGGAAAGGACCTGGATCACTCAAAATATCTTTCAAAAAGGAACAAAGCTGGAGGACTCACACAGCCAATTTAAAGACCCACCAAGAAGTTCCACAATCAAGTACTATGGTCTGACCTTCTGATAGACACATAAGTCAATAGAACTGAATCCGGAAATAAACAGCTAAGACATAGACTCCAGCCACAGCAAGTGTTTGTGAGTGTGTGGAGGATCTGGAATTCTCCTGCCTGTTGATGAGATGAAACGTGACACAATCAAATTGGAAAACGTTTTTCTGAGCCTTAAACAAATAAAACATATAGCAACCACAGGATCTCGAAGTTCTACTCTGAAGTACTTACCCAAGAGAAAATGGGTAAGGTCTATGAAAACATGTGCATAGTGACATTCTTGTTACCTTATGCCAAAGTCCTCATGTAAGTCCTCTGTGCAGGGTGAGCCATTAGAGTCCACATTCACTCGTGACATTGTGCATCCGCGATGCCTTGATTGTGCCCTGTGAGGGAGCAGACCTAAGCCCGGGGAAAACAAGGATCTCCTGGACCAGAGGGTAGAGGAGCTTGTGTGGGCAGCAAAGAGCAAGACCAAGAAGAAACCTGTAAGAGCAGGGTAGAATCAGAAGAGGAGGCAGGGATAGATGCAGGGAGAATAAAAGGGGGGTGCCTGGAATAGATAGGGGGTGGGGATGGCAGAAAGACAGAGAGAGAAAGGATAGGGATGGATAGAATGACAGGGATAGAGAGAAGGGCTAAGAGGGATAGGAATGGAAAGAGACATGGGGTTGGCTGGAGAACCTAAGGAAAAGGCAGTCAGTCAGAGCCCTGCATCTGAAGATTTATTTGCCAGAGTTGCTTCGGTCTTTAGTGTGTTGTGATGACGTAACCCTTCTGTGCTGAGGTCTGCAGGTCCTTCCATTCTTGTTGGTTGATCGTCTCCCTTGCACTGACATAAAGGATGATCATTTGGATGATTTCCACCAATCCTAACCATAAGGCACTCACAGCATGACCATCGGGTCATGGTTAGCCACAGTCTTCTTTGGAGAGTTTGAGATGCACTCTGCCCGAACAGGACTTCTGGTGTTTCTCCTTACACTGACTCTGGCTAGAGCTCTCCAGTGTGCCTTTCCCGGGCAGTACCAAGGACTGTCTTGTATGTCACAGCTGTGTCTTGACTTTTTAGAGTCAGTGTGGACCTGGCTCAGCATAGTTGCTTCAACACGTGCCACGAGAAGCATGGTTACTCCAACGTAACTCTCCATCAGTTAGTGTTGTCACCTGTTAGATGTGGTGAAATTCTGAGACATCACAGGTACAGGTCTGGGGACACTGAGCTGTAGTTTACCTCTGACACTGTACAAGGGGAGAGGCAGACACTGCCTTGCAGAAGCACAGCCTGGCCGACAATGGATGCTCAGACGGCAATGCGGTCTGTTCTAATATGTGCCTCTGGCCCCAAGTGGGTAACTGGAAGGATCAGAATCCTGGGGACTCTGCCACAGCTGAAGCATCTAATACCCACATAGGGACCTATGACTTATTATTTGTGACCATAGCCTATTCATTCATACCTGCAAACTGCAGCTCCCTGCCATGAGTGTTCCATTCAAACAGTGTGTATGGTAGAAACAGTGCAGCAGTCAGCACTGGTCACCCTGCGTATCATTTTCCACCCCTTGGTCTGAGGCATGGCCATTAAGTGTGCCCAGGCTCTGCTCTGAATGACACTGAAAAAGTCCTTGTCTTCTGACCTATATAGCTCTGTGGTTCCCCAGGGGCACTCACCCTGTGAGAGGCACAGGGCTTCAAGAGTTAATAGCCCATGACATGGGAAAACACAGATGACCTGAATGAAAGTCTGGGGGCAGGGCTGAGCCAACATTAGCAGCTGTTGGAGTGGGACGTTTTTCCCATTAGAAGTGATAATGGTCTTAAACATAGTTACTGCTTAGAGCCAATCCAACCATCCCTACATGGAACTGCTGCCCTTCTCTGCCAGAGCAGCTTTGCTGAGTGACTGAAGATGAGTTCTGCTGTTGGTGGCCAGTTGATACTCAGCTAAGGTGCAAGAGGTGGGGGATTTGTGAATACCATTGAGTTCCACGTCCAGCAGAGTGCTCCGTTTCCCACCCCCTCCCCACCCCTGACCTAAGGTGGTCAGACCTAGGGTGAGCCTGGAACACAGCATGAGAGCAAGTAAAGGGCCCTGAGTATGGTAAGTATTCTGACTTAAGGACCTAACCCCATAGGGAGCTCGGGACTATTCCATATTCCCCGCCTTCTGCTGATTCCCAGAATCAAGGACACCTGAAAGTTGCCAGGTAGCCTGCCCCCAGTTTTCATCACCAGCATCCTCAGATACTCTGGACATGGCCGTTGAGATTCTGGCTGAGGAGGATGGCTTGATAGGTGGTCCTTCACTCTGTGGGTCCTTGGGAGAGTTTGCAAAGAAATGTTTCCTGTTGACTATGGATGGGAGAAGGGCAGAACCCTCAAAAGGTGGCTTGTTCCACAGGATGCCATGTTATTTTCTCAGGAAATAGGACCATCCAAGGCATCCCAGGGATTCTTTCATCCTGAGTTTCCACCCAAGGTTCTCCATCACCTCTGCACGAAGCATCTATGATGTCCAAGGCACTGTCCCCACCAGCTTTACTGCCTACTCACATTTGTACATGCCTCAGCAAATGTACTACCAGCTCTCAGTCGCCCGCTCCCAGACTTCATGGACAACTCACTTCCCCATTCCTTTCGAGAGACAGATTTTTCCATTTCTCCATAGTCAGGATCCAGGTGGGGCTCACGGGAAGGAGGAATGCCATGTCTGCACACTGCTGAGGGACAGTGATGAAGCCTTCTTTGGCAGCACCTAGCCTGGTGAGTCTCTACACACTGATGCTCTGGGGGATGATGGTGGAGTTTTCCCTGGCCATGCTTGGCATGGCATGTCTGCACACTGGTGCCCAGGGTAGATGGCAGAGACACTTTCCCCCACAGAGGCCCTAGTCCCAGGCTCCTCAGCGAGCCAGACCCACTAGTCCAGCATTTAGACTGAGACAGGTGGGTTCAGACAGTGGCAGGTGGTGGAGACGGGAAAGTTCTGCTTGCTGTCAAGGCTCAGACATGGGCTGCCTGATCCAACTGGTAGGTGGTTCTCCCTGCTGTCCTGCTTTCTAGTAAGAGTGAGTGTCCCATTACAGGAAAGGAGGAAAAGGAGAGCAGAGTATACAGAAGATAAAAACCTCTTTGGGCAGGCAAAACAGCAGGGTGCTGGGAAATGCCAGATCAGCCTCGGATGCTCCTTGGGTTACAGCTGCACCGGCTTGCAGATGCCTCCGTCAGACTGTAGGCTGGCTGGCTGGCTCTGCCTGCAGTGAGTGGGTGGGGAGACAAGCCCTCAGAAGAGCCTAACCTAGCTCCCCTTGTCCCTGTCAAAACACAGGACTTCATAGGTACTCCCATTGGCTGGGGAGCCTAGAATCTACTTCTCACAGTGAGATGTGATGTGGCTATCTGCGGGGCCCTGGCATGCCACGGCCACTGGTCAAGGAGAGGTACTATAAGAGGGAGATTCCCCAGGGACTCTCTCAGTGGGTCAAAGCTAGCCTGAGGACTCTGGGCTTCTGACTGGACCCTGGGAGGTACCATGGCTGCGAGAACAGGATTAAATCATGTTTTACTTTCCATATCTATTAAGTGGCAATGTTGGGACTTTGGTCCTGAGAAGAAGGATGTGACAGGGGGTGGCTTGGCAGGGTTCATGGATGGGGCAGCCAGGGTAAGAAATAGGAAGGCACTCATGGGGGTGTGGGGGAGCCTCCTGTGGTGGAGGAAGGCACTTGTGGACACATGTGATGGTTGATTTTGATTGTCAACCTTGATTGGATTTTAAAGTATACTAAGGGGAAAGTATACCATGTGTAGTATGCTAAGGGGAATGATCACTCTGAATGTGGTCACACCATCCCAAAACTTGAACTTACTGAAACAGGGAAACATTTTCTCAGATTCAGGTGCTCTGAGGCTATGTGTAGCTGTTATAAACAGGAGCCCAGATACACGTTGCTGGTTTTGCAGGCATGCAGAGTGTAAGAATTATGAGCCCATGAGGGCCTGCACCAAGGTTCCAGAAAAAGCAGACGAGGCCAAGAAATGTGTAGCAGGGCTGGCGTGCCTGTAGGGAGGCCCTAAGGAAAAAAATGAAGCTGTGAAGGAAAAGTCCACATTTCAGTGGTGGTCCCAGGATGTCGCCAAAGCTGCAGACACCGAGTAAATCATGACAGGCCGTGTGCTGCAGCCAGTGTTCAGATGATGCCACTATGAGCCCCGGACACTGGGTATACAGCTTCAGGACTCAGTGTTTGCTCTGGTAGATTTTGATCTTGCTTTGGCCCAATCTTTTCTTGTTGTTGTCTATTCCTCCATGTTGGAATGGGAATGTTTACTTTGTGTTATTAGTTAACTGATATATGTGACTTGTTTTTTATGTTACAGGGCCTTACAACTAAGGGTTTGCCTTGAGAAGAGGAAACTTAGGACTTTTAAACATTGGACTTCAGAGCTGGATACCAACTTTCTTCCTGTCAGTGAAGACAGGGGCTGACACCATGTTTTGGAAAATGTTCTTTCTCTCTCTCTCCTTGGTTCTGAAACACTCACAGGTATATTTAACCTATCACTTATTATTTGTCTGTGTGGAAAATGTGAAGCTCCTCAATAATCAGAATGAGAAGAGTATTCCCAAAGCTCCACTACATATGCACAGACTCACACTTTCCTGACACAGGTCAATAATCTCAAACTCCAAATACGGGCTCTTCTGTCCTTTCCCTCCCTCCACTTCCTCCAGCACCTCTGGCCTTCCACTCTATACCTGGAGTCGGCACAGTGATTAGAAGTTGGGATGGGAAGAGAGAAGGTCCAGATGGTTGGACCCTGTCTGCGAATGGTGATGAAGACAGCAGTGTGGATTCTGTGCAGGGTGGGGAATGGGTCCTCTGCATCTCCCAACTGCCCAGCAGGGCTAAGGCCAGTGGGGCAGATCTAGTGCTCCACTGCTTACGCTGTAGGCCCTAAAGAACATCTGTTTTTATTCCTCATCTTCATAATCATAACTACATTCGTCATCATCTTAGTTCAAATACAGGAAAGGAAAATAAACCTTTAAAGTTTCTTCTCAATATGTTTTGAAATTTTGTTTAATAGTTTTGATTATAAAGTGGTTGTTGAATAAACACAGCAACAAAACAATGCTATAATCTTGACCTCCAATACTCATCTTCCTCCTGTTAAAACTGAAGCATTCTAAGGATTATCTTGTGTGCCCAGGAATGTGAGTACCCTATGCAGGGGTCCTGGCTCATGCAGAAGGGGAGCATCTATTTTTCATGAGCAAAACAAATGCACAGGAAGAAATGGGTCTTCCAAGGCTTGGAAGCAGTAGACCTCCTCTGCAGGAATGGACATGGAGGAGCCAGGCTGCTCGCTGTTCTCAAGGAGGCCCAGAAACAAACAGGAAAGAGAGAGGCAGGACCCTGTTACCCAGCAAACCCTAAGAAGAGCACCATGTTTCACTCAAGGAGTTGGAGTGCTGTGAACCATGACATACAGCAGGGGTTGTAGTCCAGCATTATCATTCTGGTCTACTCATAGTATGTCACCCTTGAGAGGATGAGTCAGTGCATACACTGTAAAATTGGGAAGGGAGAAGATGGACTTATGGTGACTCCATTCCTGCTAACCTGCCCTCCATCTGGACTCCTGTCATACCAGTATCCCAATGGGTCAAGACTAGAGATTCAAAGATAGCAGAGGGCCAGGGGCCACTGTCCCATTGAAGTACCCTACCACTCCTGTGGCTCACCTTCTATAGACTTGCATTTCTTGTCCCAGGCTTGCCTGTCAGTCTTCCCTGTAAGTGCTTCCTGCCCTCCAGGAGACCATTGTGCCCACTGATAGTTCGAAGGTACCGTGGTTGAAAACTGACTGGGACTTTCATAGGGTACGCAGAGTTCCCACTGTGACCCTGGGACTCTTACCGGCTGTGCAGAAAGCTCTGGCACCAGATCTTGGCCCTTTCTGAGCACACCCCACTGTTGAGGGCCCAGGGGAGCGCTCAGCTCTTTCCTTCCCACCACCCCTATATGGCATACTGAGGATAAATGGAGCAAGGCCTGGTTGGGTCACTACATGGGGTGCAGTGTCTACAAGCTCAATTGTGGCTCATATGGCTGCCAAGTTGGGTTCTGCAGAAAGGAGCCCTGGGCTGAACTTTCTCTGGGTCCAAAGAATAGTCCTTGACTCTTTTGCAGGCTGACCAATATCAAGAGAAGCAACATGCAAACTCAGCACTTGGCAGAGAACCATACACTACACACTTACTCCAACCCCCAGTGGATACCTTGGATGCCATGGGCATCAGTCTCTGATTGACTAGTGACTGGGTTTCAGAGGGAAGAGGTGGGGCCTGAGAATGGATCCAAGCACAACTGATGTGGCAAATCTGATTTGTTAAGGGACAGCTGCATGGTATAGAGATCTGGAAAGGGATGTGGCTTCTCAGCATGTGGACAGGGAGACAAATTGGGAGAACCCGCAGGATCACCCTTTAAGAGGTTCATCATGTCCATCTTGACACCTCATCTCCTTTCAGTGCCTGAGAACTCACTGGTAGCTCCTAGGCTCAGTGTCTACTGCACACCAAATGCTAGAGACAGTTCCAGGTTCTCAGCCTGTCAGTTCTGTCTGGGATGGGAGCCTGCAGGCTAGGGATGGGACACTTAAGTTCCCAACCACTCCCAGCTGGCTCCGGTAAGCTGGCACGTTTGTGGAACATTTCATATGTGGAGAGGCACCTTGACTTAATTAGGCAAGGAGGAATTAGCCAATAGAGTAAACCCCAAAATTCTGTTGCCTGTGAGGACACTGGTCTAGCTGAGGCTGACGTGGCCACATAGGAGCTTAGATGAGATACTGTCTGTGTACAAACACAAAGTCTGGCCAACTCCCTGAATCTAAGATGTTCCAGATGCCCGGAAGACTTGCTGTCTCGGGTCAGACGCTCAGCCAATCTAGGCCAGCCACCCTTCTCAGGGTCTGGAACTTCCCTCCTCAACGATTTTCCTCAAGTAGGGATTAGGGGCAGGACAATTTTTGGGAAGCCCTGGGAACTCCCCAGCAGAGTTCCTCTCTTGGATTCCAAGAAAGTTCAACACAAACCACCAATTCCTGAACATCAGCGAGTGGGCACATCACCTTCATGATCCAGCAGTGTTTTCTGGCTGGATAGCTTGGTGACCATATAGCCCTGTACCTGGTGGGGTGTCCCCTCCAGGTCAACCTGTATCTGTCTAGGAAGAAGGATTCAAAAGTTGTAAACCTCCATGAGAGTTTTGGGAAGCTGAGCTTCTGGAGACACTCACTGGGCCTCTGAGATCTGAACTCCTGGAAGAGTGTGGGCATGATTCAGCCATCCAGCTTGACAAGCTTCAGAAGCCAGAAGTCAGGGTCTAGAGGAAGAGAATCATGCTGGCCAAGAGCTCTCTGCCTGTGAATAAAAGCACACAGCCTTCTGAAATGTGACTTCATTTTGAATTTATGAAGAAGTCAATCATTTGGAATCACCATGGTGACTACCATTTACTAAGCACTCCAAGAGCAGTAGGTACTAGATAAGGCTCTTTATGAGCATTATCTCTGAGTCCTCACAAGGACCCAATAAAACATCCTATTTTACTGGGCAGTGGTGACGCACGCCTTTAATCCCAGCACTCAGGAGGCAGAGCCAGGCGGATCTCTGTGAGTTCGAGGCCAGCCTGGTCTACAAAGCGAGTTCCAGGAAAGGTGCAAAGCTACACAGAGAAACCCTGTCTCGAAAAACAAACAAAAAACAAAACAACAACAAAAACAAAAACAAAACAAAAAAACAACAACAAAAAACCATCCTATTTCACAAGCAAACTAAAGGCATTGAGGAAATTGCTCCACTGCATCATCCCCCTCCTCCTCCTTGGTTTCACTTTGTAGCTCAGGCTGACCTAGAACTCTCTATTTTCCTGCCTTAGCCTCACAAGTACTTGGATCACATGTGGGCACCACCAAGCCTAGCTATTGTTTGGCCATATCAATACCTGTATCGCTCACAGTAGCCTCCAGCCTGAACTTCCTCTAGCCAGGACAGGGCACTGTGCGGGCTCTCACAGTGCACAGCTTCTTCTTGGTGTTCCAGCCTCAATGACAGCTCTGGTGAGTCACACTGGTGGAAACACGGAGGATCAGCTTGTAAGATCCTGCTGAGAACCTAGGGACAACCAGGGCTTGGGCATCAGGACAACTAAGACCTGTGAGTCTGTGGTCTCTGAGTCTCTACCTCCAGCCTCCCACATGCTTGTGGACAGCCTGTTGAAGGACACTCAGGTGGAATTTCCCTCAGGGATGCTCCTCCAGACTAATAAGGGTTGTGGCTGGTGTACTATTTACAGAGTGCGGAGGATGAGTGTTCCCTATGATGGGAAGTTAAATCAGCACTGAGCCCCGAGGTTTTTCATTTTCTCATCTTACCAGAAGCCAACGTGTGTTAGACTTGTCCTTTCCACAGCCCCAGAGGGGGCTGGACCTTTCAGGTGACTAGAGCTCGGTGGACATGCTATCTGTAGCTGTGTATCACTCTGATGTGTTAGGACCCCAGGTTGCCAGGATGGGATTAAAGCTATATAACATCACCCTCACAGGAACAAGAAAAAGAACAGCGAGCCATTTCTCATGGCTCACAGTCAGGGTTCTGTGCTCCATCTACAACCAGACAACCCTGTTGGGATCACTGTGCTTGGGTGTCACATGATCCAGACTCAAGACTGCCTCCTCCTTTCTCCTAGGGGACTTGCTGGTATGTGAGAACATTCCCAGTGGTATCTTCTGCATTTCAGAAAAGCCTCTGGAGAAGGCTACTGGCCTGTATCACCACATGGTGACACCCTTCATAACCCTGGTGCTGGGCTGCCAGCAAAGGGTGCTGATTCAGGCCTGTTTCTTCTCAAGCTGTCCTGGGGAGTGGCTCAGAGAGTAGAGTCCAGCTGCTCCACAATGAACAAAGTTAGCAAACTGAGACCCACCTCTGCCCCATACCTCTTTATGACATCACGTAGTTTTCAGCAGTTGGTGCCACGAGACCTGCTTGCATATTGCGGTCTTTCGAGCTGCACTAAGAAGGAAAGGCAAGGGTGTCCCCAAGGCAGAGACACCACAAAACAGAGTCCCCCAGTACAACCTCAGCACCAGGTGGCTATGCCAGGGATGGATAGATGTCAGAAAGAAATGGGAGAGGAGAGGACGGAAGGCAGGCTCCATGTGGCAGGCTCATTGGGACTCAGGACTCCTGGAACTCCAAGGTTGATCAAGTACAGGGCCCTGTGAAACACGGGACTCCATGGACATGCAGGCCGCACAGGGGCAACTTCCTACTCTTCCACGGCTGCAGCCCAGGCCTCCTGCCTAGCCACGGGTCCCTAGAACCAGCATTTGCCAGCATCCCCTGGTCCACCTGAGGATGTTGTTGCTGCCACTGGTCCCACAGAGTCCCCTCTCACCCAGGAGGCAGGTGGCCCATTTGTGACTCCCTGGCAAGGCCTCTTTGACTCTCCTAATCTTGCCCACACCCTGGCTTGGATCTCACACAAGGGCTTGACTGAGCCTCATATAAGTTGAGGTTCAGGGCTTCTGTCCCACCAGGGCTGGGCTGTACAGCTCCAGGAAGCTTCTTTAATATGGAAGGAAGAGTCGGTTATTCTTTTAACTCCTCTGTGAGACTAAGGCTAGTTAAACTGTAAAAAGATTAGCAACATGTCTGACATAATTCAAAACAGTTTGCATGTGGGGATTGGAAGAAGGCTCTCCTTTCTAAGAGTTAACATGGTCAGTGTCAAGCTGAAGATACAGAACACAAGCTAGTGTTTGCCTCCCCCTTCAACTCTGTGTTCACATGAGGGAGCTGTTACCTGATGCCTTAGGCCTCCTCCAGACCTGCCACGAACCTCCTGATGGGGGCAGGGGGAGGGGGAGGGTGGGCATGACAAGCTCTCAAGGTGACCCAGGTGGCCATGCTTTATAAAGTATGTCTTAAGTCTTTGAGAAAATCCACTAGGGAATAAGTTGTCAACTTCCTTAAGGCATTTAAAATGTGACTACTCCTACACAGGCTTTCGGGAGCACGAGTCCTGAGACGTCCACCTGTAGAGGTAGAAAGGGATCTGCTGTCATCTTTGAAAGGCGGGATCTAAGGACTATGCATGCCTAGAGGCCTCTCGATGTTGGAGGTGCTCATCTATCTTCTTTAATTTTATCTATATTCCACATAACACTTGTCTTGAGAACATCTTTCCTTCCATAGCCGAGTTTCTAGGAGTGGCCACCAGCTCTGGTGATCCTGTTCTCTGGTTAGACCTAGGACTGCTTCCCTCCTGCCCACCTTCTTTGTGATGCTGGGGGCTCCTGGGCATACCTCCAGGGAAAGGCTCCTTTCCTCTGGCTTCTGGGAAACCCACTCCTTCCATGTCTCTAACACCTTTGGGGGATTCTACTCAACACTGGGGATGTGTTCTTACTTGAGCACAACAAGGCCATATTCTTGTCTTACCTCTTAGGTGGTGCCCCAGGGCACCTTCCTTCCTATCTCCTTCCATGATAATCTTCAGGCTCATCAAGAAGACCCACGTAAAGGGGTTCTGGTGTCCCCCTCCCTCTGTGTTATTCCCCAGGCAGAGCTCTGCCTGCACTTTGAAGCTTGGGTCTCACTTTCCTATGCTGGGTGCAAGCAGCCCTCGGCAGTATTCTCTGGTCTGTGCTGCTTCTCTCCGTGTCACGGAGGGGGTGTTTGGTATTGACTCCACTAGGAGTTCTAGTCAGTTCTGCAGAAGCCATTTGCTCTTTAAGTCCTTGGTCTGGACACTTGGTTCCAGGACAGTTGTGGCAGTCTTGATGGACACTGGGCCTTATTCTGAGAGTCTTCCATGGGACACCCCAAGAGCCAGACCCAGGAGCAATATGGCCGTCAGAATTCTGTGGGTGTTTCTTCCGTACTCCCATGAAAGCCCTGCCCGCAGTCACAGAGGGACAATGTGTCCCCACTTTCCCCCTCCTCGGGGTCTGGAACCAGTAACCTGAAGCATTTCCTTGTGTTGGTGCTGCCTCGACAGGCAGGCTGCTTCACACAGCCAGGAAGGTGCCAACTCCTGTGTCGTGCTATCAGAATGGAATGTTTTAATTGAGATATTTAGCTAAGATAAACATGACTTTTCATAATGTCTCTCTCTCTCTTTTTTTTTTCTGGAAAATTAGGAGACAGGCTTGGAGGATGGGGACATGAGAGAAATTGCAAAACTGAACAGAACCCCGGGCAGAAACTGAGGAGGGCGGATGTGACCAAATGCTTGCGGGAAAGCATGCTGCAGGGCAGTCGGGAATTCCTGGCCCTTTGTCAGGAGCTAGGAATGTCCTGGGTGGCTGGCTCCTGGCCTCTCTGCAGTGGAGGTGGTAGACAGAGATGAAAAGGGTGAACACTGGAGCAGCTTTGGGGACCCACAAGGCAGGGAATTCCTGCTGGATACCTAGGGAGCCCTCAGGTCATCTTCTCAGTGTGCACTTATCACCAGTTACTTTCATTACAAGTGGATTGTACATGTGTTTCCCTCAGGTGTCTGTAAAGGTATAAATATTAGGAGTTGGGGGAAGGGACTGATGAGCCCCCATGTGTTTCAACAAGGAACTTTTGAAGGGACAGAGATAATGACTCCAATCTCTACTGTGCTAAAAAGATACTTAATAAGCACTGAGTTTTAATACTGTTTCTTTTTAAAGGGGCTGAGTCTCTCCATGTAAATGCCAAAAACATTACAAAAGTGTTCTTAGGGGTAGATAAAGGCACATGGAGAGACACTGTGACCCCAGGCTCGTCTTCACCAAATGCAGCTATAGAGTGTTGATCGCACACTAATGTGAGGAACAGGAGGGATGCTCACACTAATTTAACTGCAGGGGCTCTGTTTGGGAACCTCAGGATACCTGAAGCTGCACCCAGCCTGAGAACTTCCCACCTTGCTGATAGTCTCTTCCCTCACCATCCACTGAAGGAGAGGTATGGTCGCCAATGGCTGTGCTAATAGCGTCTGGCCCAGGATGTGTGGTTTGCAGAGAGTTTCACAGGATATCCAATGAGACTTTGCAGCCTGCAGGTCAAAGAGTGAACTCAGGGCACAGCAGCTCCACACTGTAATGTGCAAGCAGTCCCTAAATCAAATGCAGTGCAGTAGTTTCTGGTTTTGTATTCACGAGCCATGGGATTCTCTAACACTAACACTCAAAGCAAAGAAAATGGTACACAACATGGCTAAGTGAGGAAACCATAAGAATGTCATTAGAGGAACTTAATAGTAATGCGGTAACCGATCAATTTAAATATGCTGTTTATGAGGGAAGACATGTTTCCGTTCCTCTGCTACTCTGTGGAGTGCTGTATTGGGTACTTTTGGCTCACAGCTTGAAGGTCCAAGCCCATCGCAGTGGGGAAGGCAACAGAAGGGCAAGGAAACAGCTGGTCGCGCAGCATCCGCAGTGGGTGAGGAAGCAGAGAGAACAACAAATGCTGGTGTACAGCCCACTTTCTTCTTGTTGACCTGGGACAGGGGCCCGAGAAATGCTGTTGCCTCCAGATGTTCATCCCAAAGCGCTACACCACTGTGAGATGATCCCCCAAGGAAAGGGGCAGGCATGGGCTGGGGCCAGACGGAGGGTTCATGGGGCACAGCATTGGGATCTGACTGGGGACCTGCCTTAGCAGCTGTAACCTTGATGGGATCTGCTTGTCACTGCTGACTCTGCCTGACAGAGAAGCATTAAGGGCTTACCCAGGCTCCTTGTCCCTAACCTCACTCATCCTCCTCATGAGCTGTGGCTTGAATGTCCGTTGTCTCCAGTCAGAGGATGAAGCCCCACCCAGACTTGGGCAACTGTATTTGGAACCAGCCGCAGATATACAAGAGAGACCCTCTTTCCTCCCTTCCTGGCAGCAGTTCCTGCCTAATCAATCCATTGCCCTGGTGCATGTTGGTTATAGAACTGGAGGGCAGTTTCTCCCTCAAACACTGGCTAACCCAGTTCTTCTCCAGGTTTAAGTGTGATCTGCTCAGAATAGTAACTCATTGTAGCAGGTTCTAAGGCCACACTCCTGCCAAAGGAAGTCCCGTCTCCGGGTGACAGTGGGTGAGTGAGTGCCACCCAGGTGGAAAGTTGGGGATGGAGAAACAGGGACCCAGCTTCGAGGCTGACTCTGTCCTGAATGTGGCTTATAACCTTAAACTGAAGACGTACCTCCTGATCTCTGCCTGTGGTATGGGAGTGCGATGGCTTCTTGGCTTCCAACCTTATCCTGCAGGTGGTAGGTGGATGTAGCCTCCTTTCCCAAGGTGCCTGTTACACTCCGTGCTCCACACCCCTTTTGGGGGGTGGGCTCCCCCAGAGAGAAAAGGAGGAGCCAAACCCTTGCTTGAGGAAGGACACAAACACAAGCTCCACGGTACACATCCAATCCCGATTCCTGTTTCCGCTGCAGGGTCCAATCAGCAGCCGTCCCTCTGATAGTGGGTGGAGCTCACTTCAGTCCAGCCCCAGGGTCCTTGACAGTCTGTCCTTGGAAGGTGGCTACCTGGGCAGGAAAGCTCTCTCTCATCAGGTATGAACCTGCAGCCTTTCAGTTAAGGCAGGCAGAGAAATCTTGAAAGGAAAGAGGGTAGCTGTGTTCTGACACAGCTTTGTCTGTGAATAATGACATTGTAATGGCTGGTAATTTTCACATGATATCACATGGTAGTACTACTACATCTGTAAGTCTTTGCTGATGGGCCACACCAGAACAGGAGCCTGGATACATCTGGGTGGACTTCACTGTCAAAGGTCCACAGAGCAGCCCAGTCCCAGCCCATCCATCATGGCTCAGCCTGGGTGCTTCTCAAGTATGAATAGCACCCCAATGTTGGGCCACAGGAGAAAGAAAGCATCATGGCACATTCTAGGTGCAGTGATCCCAGCACTGAACTAAGAGCTCCTTGGAGATCTGCCAGCCCTGAGGATGAGGGTTCCTACTCCAGATTGTACAGAAGCACAGTTGTAAGTGGTGGAACAGGCCAAGGAGGCCAAGGAGACTGAATAGGGACCAGCTTAGGGGGTCCTGAGGGGGCCTCCATGTCCAGCTCTAAGCCCAGTCTCAGTATCTGACAAAGTGTTTTTATGAATGGAAATGTTCCCAGCAGCATGTGAGGTAGGTAGAACCTCCATGTGTATTTCAAAGATAATATTGTTTGGACTGATTCTCCAGGCTGGACAGAACCATACAGCTGACAGGAAGGGATACGTGTCAAACATGGTTAACTTATCTCACTGGTCTGTCTATCTGAGTCCTAAATCAGGAAACTACCTGTTCCTTTGTGAATTGAATCTGCATCAGGTCTGCCTTATTGAAGAGTAGGGAAAGGTTGGGCTCCTGGGTACAGGGAGGGTCGACTCACAGGCCTGAAGCAGGCAGTAGGCTGGTCCTAAGCAGGCACTAAGCCTGCCACAAGTCTCTGCTCAAGAGTGTTCCTGAAGGGGGTGGTTCCCTGGCAGGAGCATGCTGACTGAACCCCCAGGGTACACTTTCTAAATCAGGATAGAGAGGAGAAGAAAAAATAACTTGTAGGCAGGAGCCCTTGGTAAAGTTTGCTGCTGCCAACTTTTGCTCTGGCTGACTCCCCTCCTGACTCATTCTGGTTTCTAGGAGGCTGCAGAGACCAAGAATCTCCTGGGCCCCCAAACCACATGCTGTGAACCTGTGGTTCTCTTATCCATGCTTGCATCCACGCCCAGTGTTGTGCACACAAGTGCATAGCCACACTTGGACAGCCTCCTCCTCCTCTTCCCTGATGCAGCTATCTTTTGTCAGACACCCACAAAGAGGGGCCTCATTTCAGGTTACTAGTCTAAAGATTCTCCTATGAGTTGAGTCCTAGCCAGAAGAGCTGACTCAGTAGAACAGGAACCCCAACCATCAGGAAATGTGGCTACTCCTCTTTCCTTAAAGTTCTAGTCCCTTTGAAGCCAAGACACCTAGACCCAGATGTCCCTCTTGAAGTGGATGGTGCCCAACACTAAGAGCTACCTCTGTTCAGGTGGATGGGACCTGATGAAAGGAGCTGGTGCCCATCTTGTCTTTGACTTCTGACTGCATTGAACTTGGAACTCAGGTTGGTTAGACAAGTACACACAGGCTACAGTCTTTGGGTGATGCTCAAGGCTACAGTCTTTGGGTAATGCTCACCTCTATGAACTTCTAGGCCTGAGGATGCTGTGATACCCAGTGTCCATCCTACATCTGTGACAGACTCACTGTAGCTCCTACCTGTTCTCCAGCCTAGAGACATACTTGTCCTATGTACAGCAAATGCTCTTTGAAGAGTCATATGTGGTATGGCTGCCAGGTGCCAAGACTGGGATCTTTATTTTCTGATTTAGGGACAAAGGCCTAAGAGGTGACCTAGGTCTCTTGAGCTGGTCATGATGTATGTGGAACTAGTCCACACATATATTGACACAAGTGTCTTCTCACCATGGCCCTCAACAGGGGTGTGATCTCCTAGTCATTGTAATACAGAAATGTTAAGGTGTAGGGTGATGAGCCTCAATAGACCCAATTCTTAATCCCAGAGCAAGAGCACCAGTGAAAACACAGAGCACAGATCTAGAATGTTTTGAATACTTCAGTGTATGGTACATGTATGTATGATAACCATACAATGGGCATGGCTTTGCTGAGGCCTTTTGTTGCTGTTGCTAGAGAATCAAAACTCAGGTCCCTCCAATGTGTTTTCAAACTTAAAATCAGCCGTGGACTTCCTTGAGCTTTGGAAGGCAGAGCCTTGTGCAGGAGAGCTACAAGGTGAGTGCTGACCTAGATCTAAGCCTCCTCCCCTCACAGTCAGCCAATCAGAGGAGAGGTCCACCAGCCAGACAGTTGAGAGGCCCATCAACCACAAAGAAGAGAATCCCAGTGGAGCCCAGGTTTGTGTAAATATTTACTGGGCTGTTTGGGCTACTGTGATCTGAGGCTGTTGACGCATCGTAAAACAAGCTTTAAAGTGAACTGGCATACTCCTGAAAATTAGCATCAGAGGCGCTGGCATGTAGAAGCCAGTCACATCTATACTGCATGCTGCAGAGGAGGGAGGCCGGGTCCTGCTCTACCAGGAGGGACAGAAGCCCTGAACCTACAGCAATCCTGCCCATGGGGAGAAGGGGTGTGTGCCCACCTGAGCAGCTGTGGAGAGGAAGATCCAGCTTGCCTGATCAACACTGCTTCTTCTCAGGCCTCGTGCTTCAGAAGTAAGAAAAAAGGGCATGGGCAGTGTGAGGAGCTGATTAGGTTTGCTGTCATCTGTGGTGACACAGGGTACCCTGGTGTGTACTTCAGGACCATGACCTTCCCACTAAACCTGTAAACAGACTGGGTGGGCATCCGAGGAAAGGGCACTGTGGGGGTGGTAGTGCTTCCTGGCTGCATGCAGCTGATGGGTTTTGGGGCCTTGTCAAGCAAGGACTTCAGAAGCACCTACTAACAACATCCTCACCTCTTGGACACTATTGGAGAGTGGGTACAATAATGGTGGACCACATGCACATACATATACCACATGTGACAGTATGACCTTGAGCTCATGTGGGTATGTGAAGGTATTGTGTCTGTGCATATACTTGTACACACAATGCGATCCTATGCCCATGCATGTGTGTGTGTGTATACCTGAACATATGTGTAAGTTGGGTACACAGACATAGACAAACACACACACACAGTTATATGTATATATGTAAGATTGCATAGTTGTGTATGTATATGATTGTGTATAAACTGTGCACATGCGTTCTCATGTGTGTTGGGAATGCTGGGCATGCTAGCACTCTTATGGGCCTTTCTTCCTCCTCCTGGACCTGTATTGAGTCTCAGAGAGGCAGGGAGGGGCTCTCAGAGCTGTTCCCAAGGCACAGAGACCCTTGTAATTGGCACAAAGTCAACCCGTTGATTTCCTTGTAAGCGGTGGAAGGTGTAGAGCTGGCTAACCAACTCCAGATGCTTGGGGAGGGAGTGAAAGCCTCCAGGACAGGTGTGAATCCGCCAGTGGTCTGTGGGTCACGAGGAGTTTTGTTATGGCCACTGCTGCTATGGGGATGGGGCTAGGTTGGCTCAGGGCATTGCCTGGGAGGTCATGGAGGGTAGACCACTCCTCTGACCCCGGGATGAGGCCCTTGGACTCCTGGATGCTGTGGGAGCTGCCACAATCATGGTAACAAAGGGACGGTACATATGGAGACGTCTTTAAGTCTCTGCAAGTGGTCCCTATGACAGTTAAGGCTGAAGAACTCTCCTCTTCTTGTCTTTGTCTTCCTGTACGTCTCAGTCTCCACCTTGTCTCTGCCTCACTTCCTGTCTCTGTCTCTGTGTGTCCTTCCATCTGCTCCCCATTTCTGACTCAGCAGAACAACCACTAGGCAGTCCTGCAGGGTCTAGACTTGCAGCTGCCTTTGGGTTGGAGTTTTTGGCTTATATACAGCCTCTTCTCCCTTCACCTGCCCTGTTGTTTAGTGAGTCTACATTTTACTCATGTGGGATTGATGGTTTATCCTGATAACAACCTGTAACCAACTTCACAAGTGAAAAAAAAAAAAAAAGGACAAAACTTACTGATTTTACTTGTGTGAGGTCAACTTCTGCTTATGCCTGGGTCTGCTGTAATGTCATCTAAGGGAACAGCTGGATGGACACTAGCTCAGTGAGGAGCAGAACCCCGTGCCCCCTCAGCACCATCTGCAGACTATAATGAGGCTCTTACAGCTGAGGCACAACGGCAATTTGCTTGGAGTAGAAACCGAATGGAGTGGTGAGTTTCTAGTCGTCTCCTCAGGAAGACATTGACCCTACATTGGTCCCAGTGGCCATAGGCAAGGACTGCTGGTGAAGGGTGGCTACCTAACCTAAGATATGCTTGCTATATCCAGATACTACCATCTGGCAGAGGCCTGGCCATTTGTGGACATGCTCCCAAAGTTCTCCGTCTATTCATCTCTGAAGACCCTTTGAAGGTAGACCCAAGTAGACACATGGCCATGATTGGAGCATGCATTAGATGGTGTGAAATTTAGAGCTGGCTGAGGATATGAGCTGTGACCAGGGCCACAGTTAATATTCTATGGCACATCCAGCTATATGGCCATGGCGTGTTGCTCATACTCCGAGCCTCTGCTTCCTTGAGTGTGCAGGACAGAAACTAGTGTTCTCATTTGCCATGTGTTAAGGTATAGACACCACTGATATAGTAACTCCCTGTGTGGAGCCAGCAGGAGTTGGACAGTGGAGATGCACCACAGCTGATCGCTGAAGTACTTTGAAGTGCCATGGGCCACATGGGCTTCAGGCTAGTTTGATCACCAGGATGTGACCCACCTGTCCTGTGTCTTCCAGGCACATGGACACACCTGACAAGCCCCTGTCCCTTCATGTACATACTAGAGCTCTTCCACCTGAGCAGGCAGGCCCAGGGGCAGGTGTTTGCACTGTGTGCCACTGTGGAATTTGATCTGCAGAAGTGACTCAGCATCCAAACGTGTGTGCAGCCCAGTGCCGAGGGCGAGTGGCAGAGATGTGGGCTGCCTGGGCAGGTTCCTCGGGTCTAGGCATTACTGAGAATGCTCTACCGGATTCTCTGAAGGTGTCTTGGCACCTGAGCTGGTCTCCAAGTGAATAGTCCCCAAATCCATTCCATGGCTTCATCCACAGACACATGTCTCCTCATAGTGCATGTTGTCCCTGCTCCTACAGGTTCTGTGTTCTCCACATTGCACACCACCAATCACCTCCCGGCTTGGGACATCCCGAGGTCTCAAAGTCAGAGAAACAATGTCCAAAACAACAACATGAAGCATGGATTTGTCACTGCTGCTGAACACACAGAATGGCCGGGTGTGTCCACACAGCTCTTTGCAGCTGCCACTTGTTGGACCTAGGGGACCATGGGCCCTTTGTTCCAGGCTATGTGAGGACCCCACTCTATTCAATCCATGGTGAGAAACTACAGCTCAGACAAATGCCTGGGTAGGACTGTACAGTGTATGGGGCCAGGGCATCTCTAAGTGTCCAAAAGAGCAAGGCTTGGGGTCAAGGACACTGTGATGGCCTTCATTTGCTGACATCACTATCAATGGCTAACAAGTGAATCAGGACACACTGGTATTTTTACAAGTCTCGTAGGTATGTGACTACTAGATGCTGGGCTTTTTGTGCTTTGGTAGGGACATGGGGGATGTTATTCACCCCTTGGAGGAGGAAAAGTAAAGGCTCAGAGTAGTTGCCTCTATCCAAGCCCTCCTATGTTAGGTTCTCAGCAACTGTAGCCAAAGGGAACTTCCCAGAGGTCTTGTTGGACCAGGCCAACCGTCACTGACTTCCCTTTCTGCTTAGCCAGAGGCCCATGGCTTTGTGCTGAGACATGATTCGTGGCATTATGACTATATTAGTTACTTTTCCGTTGCTTTGATGAAATACCATGACCAAAGCAACTTATAAAAGAAAGTAATTTGTTATGATTCCAGACAAACAGATACAGATTCCAGAGGTTTGTCTTGTGGGTGATTATAGGTCAAATCAACTCAAGAGTGTATTGTAGGGAAGGGATGGAACTGAGCCTGAATTCCACATCAGGATGTACTTCAGGGGAAAGCCTGTGAACAAAGCCTGGACCCACATCAGGCAGAGAAGGATGTCAGAAGCCTGGATCCCAGTAATCAGTGGGCTGTTCTCTGCAGCCTAAACCTTTCTTGGAGTGGAAACAGCAGCACCTGAGCACAGACCACTGCCCTGTGCTCTCAGGTCATTTACCCCAAGCATACAGTCCTTTTAACATCACTATGGACTCATCTTCTGAACTTCTCACTGACACTGACCCACTGTGGTTTGTTGCAGGATGAGGTGGGGGTTACCTGGCTCTGCCCCTTTGAGGATGGAACTGGATACTTTCCCTGACTCAAGATCCCAGGGAAAACAGTGGAACGCTTTCCCAAAATCTATTAACTACAAAGGGCCTCACATATTTTCAATATTTCCATCTCCCAATATAGCTTAACCTACTATCTCAAAATACACTAGCATGACAGAGACATTCTTTTCTCTATACATCGACAATGATAACAAAATATGTTTACATGCTTATGAGCTTGACCATTATCATCAAACATCACCATTGTGTATAAAAGCATTAACATTAACATAGTGCAAATATTTAAAATATATGACAATTAAAAGTTTTTCTACATTGGCAATATCAGCAGAAACACATGCTCATATACTCACATACTTACATACACAACACACTCACATGCACTAGTATAAACACCATAGATTTACACTAACAATCATCCATGTTCTCCTATACACACTTGCATCCATCTACTCAGGCACTCCTCTCATTCTCAAATACACACATCCAAACCTTTCCACACACATACTCATATTCACCACACTCATAATCTCTTGAACACACTCTGACACTCACATTTATTCACTCACTTACACTCACATATTCATTTAACGTATTCACCACATACAACTGTAGCATTCCACAAAGCTGTCATCTTCCTCACAGACTGACACTTCACAGAGCAGATTTAAAATAATACATCCTTCATTGATAACTAGAGGGCGGGGGCGGGGGGGGGGGGGGGGAAGAGAGGGGGAGGAGAGATGGAGGAAGATCAGAAAAGGAGCGATCAAGTCAAAGCCTAAACTCTGACTTCATGTTTGGGGGCACAGCTTGGGGCTGGCATGTCTCATTTCTGTCATTCATAAATGGGGCACACATGATCACAACACTGTTGCTGCTGGGGCCGTTAGCACAAAGGGTGGAGTCAAGATGATTAATCTTCCTGTCTGGCATTTGGGGAGGGTAACATCACACTGTGATTTAAAGCAAGCAGACTGGGGTCAATGGACCTGAAATAACTGACCTCAACCAACATGTTTGACCTGGCTGAACCTTGACCTCCTCATCTGTACGTTGAGAACAACACCACCATGTCCAGCAGCAGCAGATGAGTCCATCATATAATGTGAACAGCACAAATAACAAGCAATAACCTGAAATGCTTTGACAGTGCACAGTGAATGAATCACACCATTATACAGCGAATGGTATTGGTCTACCAGCGATTCTCAACCTTCCCAATGCTGCGACCCTTTAATATAGTTCCTCATGTTGTGGTGACCCCAACCATAAGATTATTTCATTGCTACTATATAACTAATTTTTTACTGTTATGAATCATAATGTAAATATCTGATATGCAGGATATCTGATATGGGACCCCACAGAGGGGTTGCAACCCACAGGTTGAGAAACACTGGTCTAGACCTTTATCACACAAAGGCCTCCCTAGGCACAGACACCTTGTCCAGCTCAACAGAGCAGTTCTGGTCCAATTGCAATATGTGTTTCCAATAGGCTTCACAAGGCTGGGGAAGACTGGCTAGATCTAATGCAAGGGACAATAAGACTTCTGTCCTGACGCCAGTGCAAGCCCTGGAGCCTCCATGTGTGCCGTGGGGACTAGGGTCTGTGGACCTTGGTCCAAGGCCTAAGGGGCCAAAAAATGTCTCAGGGGCAGGAGTGAAGGGACAATGGAGAGTCCTGGGAAGAGCCCATAGGAGGAAGGACTCAGTACGAGGAGATAGGTTCCTAGTCTTTCAGAAGAGCCGTGGCTTCCCCTTAGCATGTCTCCGACTTGTGTAGGCTGAGACTGAGACTCTACCTATTCCGTCCAAGAGAAAGGATTATTGTTGTCCCATCATTGTCTTTCTTGAAGTGTCTCTTCATAGGAGATCCATGGGAGGTCCGGGGGAATGGCTATGGCATCCATCTAGGTTTACCTTGTGGAGGATCTGGGCTTACCTACTTCCTTGGCCAAGTCCCTCATCTGTTCAGCATGCAGGATTAAAGCAGCCCGGACCCCCTCAAGCCCTGACACTTGGGACTTTCTGCTTGCTGTCTTGGGAGATGCCCTCTAACCATTCGCTTTGCCTCCCTGGGTTCCCACCTGCCTTCCCATTGGGCATTCAAGGTAATCAGGAGTAAGATATGCACTGAAGCGGCACACAGCTGCAAGGTTATTGCTTGCTCTCTCAGTGGTCTCTGGCATCCCAGGTGACCATGTATATTTGAGCCACCTGTGCTTAATGTCACCCCTGAAGAAAGAGAAATCTGAAAAAAAAAACATTTAAGATAAAAAAGATATGGGACTGGAGAGATGATTCAGTAGTTAAGAGCACTGGCTGCTCTTCAGGGGACGTGGGTTCAATTCCCAGAACCCGCATGGCAGTTCACAACTGTAACTCCAATTTTAGGGGACCTGACACCCTCACACAAACATACTTGCAGGCAAAACACCAATGCACATAAAAAACA
Organism: Peromyscus attwateri; assembly: GCA_902168425.1. NCBI lineage: Eukaryota > Metazoa > Chordata > Mammalia > Rodentia > Cricetidae > Peromyscus > Peromyscus attwateri. The sequence goes on from CABHPP010149579.1 coordinate 26,692, forward strand.
ATTTTTTTTGAGACAAGGTTTCTCTGTGTAGCTTTGGAGCCTTTCCTGGAACTCATTCTGTAGCCCAGGCTGGCCTCGAACTCATAGAGATCTGCCTGCCTCTGTCTCCTGAGTGCTGGGATTCAAGGAGTGCTCCACCACTGCCCAGCAAAACAATCATTCTTTAAAAAGATAAAAAGACACCTTGTTCCTTTCTAATCCCTCACTTGTTAAGGAAAAGAAGTATCTTGTGAGCCATAATTTCCTAGCTCATGCCAGTTACATGGTGTAGAGTGACTGACTAATTGGAGGCACCATGGGGAAATAGGACTCTGGGTCTCTGAGGGAATTTCCTAAAATCCCAAAATTCTAAGTGGGAACTAGTTGTCATTTGAAGGGTCAATGACACTTGTTTCTGGCAAAGCTACTCTTTCAGACTTCCATATTCAGCAATAAACTTTGTGTGGAACAAGGGCAGGACAACTTGCTTAGACATGAGGTTTGTTAATAACCAAGACCAGACCTCCAGTTATGCTCTTCAAAGAAAGGACTTTTACTTTTAGGTCCATCATCTAATCAATAAATGTGTTAAAATTTATTTTATAGAATTTGTTTTATGATTAATAGTGACTTTGAATTTCCCATTGTGCTAACTGTTTTCATATAATAATATCTTACATATTTCTCATTATAAGCTTTCTGTACAAAGGCCTTACTCGTCCCAGATAACAGATAAGAAAACTGAATCCATAGCACAATTAACTAACTTGCCCAAGTTCAAGTAGTTGGTAAATATAGAGTTCAAATTCAACTCTGGTGGTCATACCTGAAAATGTTTGTGAGGAAGTTTGCAGAATGGGTGAGAGAAGACCCACCCTAAATCTGGGTAGCACAATCCATGGACTGGAGTCTTGATTGTATAAAAAGGAGAAAGCAAATTGAATGCTAGCTTCCATTGCTCTCTGCGTCCTGATTCTGGATGCACAGCTGCATCACATTCCTGGTCCCTGCCATGAGCTTACTCTAAAACCGTAGATGCCAAAACAAACACATTCTCCTTAAGTTGCTTTTGTTATATATTTTGTCAAAGCAATGAAAAAAATAACTAACTCAGAAAATTGGTAATGATGAGTAGGGCCATGACTATTGTTAACCTGACCTTGTGGTTCTTACGTCTTTGGGACTGGTTTGCTAGAGGAATGTAGAAGAATTTGGAACTCTTGTCTAAAAAAGTTCTAGTTTGCTCCAGGCATAGCTTAATGGAACATTCTGGTGGGAGTTTGGAACATCAGCCTGTCGAGAGAAATGTGGATAGTGGAGACCTAGTTCTTGAGGTTTCAGAGAGGAACAGAGACTCTTGGGGAAGCAGCTAGTAACCGGTTATTTAGTTGTGTCTGGATGAATCTGGCTGCATTTTCCTAGTATCCTGAAAACCTGAATAAGGCCAAGTTCAAAAGCAATGAACTAATTTGTTTGGTGGAGGAAAAGTTCACAACCATACAGCATTCAAATTTTTGAATGGTTACAGTTCATTGTTCTTATCCAGGTCAACAGAGAGACAGAGACAGACACACAGAGAGAGACAGAGAGACAAAGAGAGAGATAGAGACAGAGAGACAAAGAGAGACCACAGAGAGACAGAGACAGAGCAACAATGAGAAAGACAGAGAGAGAACAGCAGGAGCAGAAGGATTTAAAGAATGTGCACTTTGATGGGTAAAAGAACAAGTTTAAAGTTACAGAAAAGGAAGTTGTGAATTCAGATGTATTAAAGAGTTTATTACCATTAAAGAGAAACCTGTAACTTTCCACTGGGTCAATAGGAAAGATTCCCCGAGGGAAAGACCCAATCAAAAACTGCTTTTTATAAAAAAAAAAAAAAAAAAAGTCAATTCATTTGAAAAGAGAGAGTCTGGATGTTAGATGCTGTTGGGACAGTTCAGGGCTTGGAAATAACAATCTAGGATAAAAAAGATCACTACAGTTTTTAAGGGGCCATCTTAAGCTGACAGCAGAACTGGGTAGTGTCATCCATGTGGTTTTTTAAAACATGAACAAAGATTGAGGGAGTCAATCTTTGGTTTGGCACCAAAGTTCCAGAGAGTTTCTGAGGCCAGGCAATGAATGGCAGTATCAGAAATGCCATAGAAAGTCCCTGAGAAGACATTGTATAAAGCTTTGGTAAGGTTTAAGTTGCAATAGAGACCTCAAGATACCAAAAATATCAGGACTAAGGAAATCTGCTCAGAAACCTTCCTAAGTCTGAGGCTGTATACGCTTTAGGCAGTACAGCTAGAGAGGTAGGGCTCTCTAAGCCCTTTGGAGCCCAGATGATTCCGTTGTAAGCCCCAAATGTCAGACACAGAGTTGCAGGATTTGATGTTTTCCTTATTGGATTTACAGCTTTGGTCCAATCTTTCTTCATAATGCCAAGATTCTACTCTTTTAGGATAGTAATGTTTATTCTCTGCCATTGTATGTTGGAAATATGTGATTTACCTTTGGTATTATAGGGCCTCAGAGTTAAGAGACTGCTGGAGTCTTAGAAGAGACTCTACATTTGTATTTTTAATGGTGTTGGAACTTTAAAATTTTTGGGAACTTTTGTAGTTGGGTTGAATGCATTTTGCACTGAAATGGCCATGGACCATTCAAACTGGGAGGTTATGGCTTCAAGGTGATGTATTTGGGCATCAGGTTGACAAGGAGTAGACTTGTGATGGCTTATATTGTCAACTTAACAGGATCTAGACTCCGCTAGAAGATGTCTCAGTGTGTCTGTGAAAGAGTTTGGAAATTGGGTTAATCGAGGTGGTAAGAGCCACCTTAAATGTGGGCAGCATCAGGTGAGGGCCAGACTGCATAAAAAGGAGAGCAAGCTGGGAACCAGTGTTCATGATTCCCTGCTTCCTAACTGTGTATACAATGTGACCATCTGCCTCAAGCTCCTGCTACCATGCTGCTATGACGGACTGTAGGCCCTCAGACTACAAGTCAAAGTCAACCCCCAACTGCTCGTGAGATGTTTGGTCTTTAGTTTAGTGACAGCAATGAGAAAATACAGAAATACAGAAGGGGAAATCCATTCTACCCCACTAGATCTCATGTGAGTGGCTCTATGCTTTCCCCGTAACACCTGTGGTTGGAGAATCACGTAACAAGGTAGGAGAACTTACTGTTTTCTACAGGATCCGTGTTAGAAAAGCCTTCTCTTTCCCATGGTCTGAGGTAAGAGAGTCTGTCTTTCTCTATAAGTATAAAGGTATGAATATCTCCTTTTCTAATCCAGCTCAGCTCACTGATGTAGTTACAGGTCATTAGATCTCTGTGGCAGATGTGGCAGATGTGGTGGATGGGTCATGCTCCGTGATTTGTCACTATTTCCTTCAGTGGTCATCGGATGTGTTAGTTTCATCCTCATGGACATCAATGATGTCATCACCTCTGTGTCACAATACTGTTGCTGGCTCGGCTTCTTTGCAAGAGAGCCAACTTGGCTCCTTTCCCCATGGACATCCAGTGCTTGGGCGCAGAATCTGGGCATCAGGTTTTCCTGCTGGTGGAGTTCATCCTGTGTTCTCTCCTTAAATACAATGTGCTAATGCTAAGAATGCTCTCACAGAGGCAGCATCTTGGAGAAGAGGCTTGGTGTAGAATCGTTAAGAATAATGGTATACAAGAATCATTGCTGTCCCTGCCTCCAATTATGGCAAGAACTCATCATTATCCACCCAAGTTTGGTGCTTCTCTTAGAGTGGATGGTGGGGTCACAAACTTGCTGCTTGTGTGGTCACATGACCAACAGAAGGGAACCAAGTGCTAATGGGAACACATGGTCTTCCATGTTTGTTCTTTTTCCTCTTCTGTGAGAGTCAATGTGTTCCCACCAAGAAGTCCCTCCAAAGAACTGCTGTTATCCACAAGTAAAGCCTGCCAGAAGTAAGAAAGAAATCTACAGCCCTTATCTGTGAAGAGCTTGGAGCTGTTTCTTAGTAAGCATAACCTAGCCCATCCTGGCAGAGGCAGAATAGCCTTAGGTCCCTTTCTCTGACCCATGAACTTTTGGGTACAAGCATTTGTTTCCTCCATTTATGTCCACTAGAATGCTTGGGCAGGACCACCAATTGTACACAGCATCCCTGCATTACAGGGGGACTGAAGCTCGAGCTACCACAACCTTCCCTGTGGAATATAGAGTTATATGGAGAGTGGCCTCCTGAAATGCAGCACTCGTTTGCAGGACAGCAAGCAAGGCTTTCCAACTAAGAAAGTCCCTCAACATTAATTTCTAAAGAAATAATGTTATTTCCCTTGATTGGTTATGGAAATCTTGTCAGAGGTTATTTTTTCAAGATCTCTGCTGACTCACAGAGCCCTTAGCCATTCCAAGAGTTTCTCTTTTAGATTGTCAATGAAATTAAGTCTACTTTTAATCATAGCCAACTGATATTTAATAACTTAAAAGTGATAACTTTCAGACCAATAAGGAAATCCTATGTCTTGGAAGGGTCAGACACCTCCTTGGATTCAGAGAGTTGGGAAAGAGCCCTAGGAGTTAAATCCTTGGTTTAGTCTGTAGGAACATGGGATTCTAGGTGTGCACCTGTGAAGGAGGCAGACCTCAGTGAGTACATAAACTCTCCATCCTGCCCACAGTGCTGGCTCAGGGCATGAGGTGAGTCTCTGACCGTTTATATAGACCTCTGCCTCTCTCGCCTTCTGTCTCAGTGAATTTTTTTTCTTGCAACTAAGTGTGTGGGAAAGAACTAAGGCCCACACTTACTTGTATGTTCTATCTACTGTAGATGCTTCCTTCTTATAGTAAAATTATCAAACCAAATTAGAAAAATGCCTCCTTGATCTTTGCTTTCTGTCTTCATCCCCCACTGACTGCCCTCAACCTCCTGACTGGCTTTCAGGTCTCCACTGTGCCCATCCTCTATCTATGTTCTGCTCTGCAGCCATTACAACCTATCACTGCTTTACCATCCTGAGGATAAAATAAAAACTCCTTAATATACAGGGGAGGCAAGAACCTCCATGTCCTCCAGCCTGTGTCTGTTGTGGGTGTTCCAGAGGCTGGTACATGCCATGGCTTTATGGTCCACCTTCTTGGAGGCAAGATGCCTTATATGCTTGGATTCAACCTTGAACCTACAAGAAAGAACTTCCAGGCTGGTTCTTACATGAAAAGTGCAAGCCAGAGTACTTTCTCTTCAGGCGCCATCCTTTCCTTTGAAGAGACTACGTGGCCTCTTTTCTCTTCCTAGCTGGCACAGCCACCATGTTGCTTTTCAGACAACAGCAGATAGGGCTGTCTTCTGTAGAACTCTTTGTGGAAGGGAGCAGTTTCCCCCAGTCCTTGACTTCTGTGCAGGCAGGGTATCCCATCCTGCCACCTTCAACCTCTCCCCCTGGCCATGAACTTCCTGGCATGCTCTGTGTTCTTCAGAACCCTAGCTAGCCATAGTGTGTATGGATGAAAGTAATAACCCAGCAGTCAGCCTTGCCAGGTATCCTCCTGGGCATGGCTGTGGGAGTCCATAGAGTGGATCCAGAATTTCTTTGTTTTGTTTGCTCTGATATTCCTGCAGGCAAAGATAAGCAATGGGTCAGTACTCAGCTCAAGTTGTTTCTAGAGCCATCTCTAAAGCCCTACACTCCCTTAACCTTGTGATTAACTAACAACTTACACGAGTAGTTAACATCTGTCCCTTCTTTGAGCATGCTTGACACAAAAGATGAGCCACGAGATGGGTGGTGGCTTCAGCTCTCTCCCTTTCATTCTTCCCTCCCTCCTTGCTTTCTTACTTAATGGGACTGGAATGTGATGACCAGCCAACAGATTTGAGCTAATTGAGGTGCTAGTAGCAAAAGCCCAGATTCTAAGACCCATATCAGGGATGTCTGAGGTTGCGGGGAGTCAGAAGAGACCCAGAGGAAAAGACTTTCCAGATGATGAGTGGATGCCCTCCCTCCACAACCTTACACTGCTCATTGTCTACTTTCCACAGCATCTTAACTCCACTTGACACCCTACTGTGTGTTATGCTGAACTGGAGCCCAGACCCTCACTTCAGCCTGGCCAAGGATGAAAATATGACTTTCCTTTAAATCACAAAGGCCAGAGTCTCTGAGAGAGGCCAGGTCTGCACTGGAGTCTTGCCCAACACCATGGCTGGAGAGCACACTGGTGAGCAAGTATTCTGGGTGTCATGGAACCTCAGGAGCTGAGACCTGATCTGAGTCCCTGGTTAGGAGAGAGCGGCCGGGTGGCTGAGAAGTAATGGCTCAGACTTTGGGCCAGACATACTTCCACTCCTACAAAGTGCTCCTTTTTAACACACAGTTGGAAAATTGGCTGTCTTTAGTCTTTATGCTACCTGAGCAATTAAGCAACAGAGGCATTGAAAAAGAAGGCCATACGTGTATTATGAACATGTGCACACAGGTATGATGCCTATAAATGGTGTGCACATAAGTATGTGCTGTTTCTCAGGCATACGTGCTCATCCAGTGGCAATTCCTGAGTCATTCCTGGGCACCAAATACTGTGGCAGAAGCCAAGAATATAGGTACACGACACTGATGTTGCTCTGGCTCTCCTGAGTTTGCATTCTAGGAGAATGTATTCAGGCATCTTTTGGAGCAAAGAATACAGATTATGAGAAAAAATAACCATATTAGATACTCAAATATTTTTGCTTACAAATAACTTATTGTTTGAGAAAGGATCTCACTATGACATCCAGTCTGGCCATGAACTCACTATATAGCTCAGGTTAGCCCTGGATTTATGGTTCTCTTTGCCTCAGCCTCTCAGGTGCTGGGATTACAAACATCTACCATCACACTAGACTGAATGTATACTTTAACTTTTGAAATATTAATGGAAAACCTTGTTCCTTATTACTTCTGGGAGTGTACAGAATTGAACTCAGGGCTTTGCACATGCAAGGCAATTCCTGGACCATTTGGGTCACAGCCCAACCATAAACTCTTAGATTTGAGTCTTAGTTTTAGTTGAGAAGAGTGGGACTGTGCCTTCCTCTGTGATATGTGGACTAGGAGCTTTCATGCTGGGGTTGCCTAGAATGACTCCACTTTATAAACCAACAACCTTGACATGAGTTATTCCACTGTGAGACACACGTGACAAGAAAAGGTGACTTTACATCTTGTTTACACACCAGGAGGCACAAGCTGATGAGGAATGCCATTAAGGAACGACACTTGAAAATATATCAAATCATAGTCAGAAATAGAGACATACGAGTGAATCTATTATACCAGATGGGAAACCCGCTCCTGGGGCAGTGAGAACCTCAAGACCGAAATGTGGTACGTGGCAACCATTCTCGCTCATCACCTGGTCACCACAGTAAAGGCCTCCTGCTTCTGTCCCCAGGTCCAGCAGCTTCTCCTGCCCATGTCTCTCAGCCTACTCCACAGGGATTCTGAGAGGCCTGCCTCCTGGACCTGCACTTGACATCTCTGCCCTTATATAGTTCTGTTCTCGAGGTTCATAACGCTTCTTTTTTAAACAATAATTTGTTTTATTTTTTGAGATTATAATTATATCATCTCCCCTTTCCTTTCCTCTCTCTAAATTCTCCCATATACCTTTCCTTGCTCTTTTTTGAAATCATGGCCTCTTTTTTCATTAATGGTTGTTACATATATATATACACACACATATATATTCCTAAATAATACACAAATCTAACCCACTCAATCTGCATAAAGTTACTTCTTTTGCTCTTTTTTTTTTTGTTTTTGTTTTTTTTGTTTTTTTTGTTTTTTTTTGTTTTTTCGAGATAGGGTTTCTCTGTGTAGCTTTTTGTTCCTTTCCTGGAACTCACTCTGTAGCCCAGGCTGGCCTCGAACTCACAAAGATCCGCCTGCCTCTGCCTCCCAAGTGCTGGGATTAAAGGCGTGCGCCACCACTGCCTGGCTTATAAAGTTACTTCTATGTATATTTGGGAGATGACCATTTGGTACTGGATAACCAACTGGTGTGCTAGTACCCGGGGAAAGACTCTGAGCATTCTTTAGTTTCCTGTAGTTCTTTGTGTTGGGTTGAGTCTTCATGGACTACCCATCTTCCAAATTAGCATGTCTGCTGTTGTTGTCCTTGTTCAGCTCATGTTTAAACAATTGCGTTGGTGAGATTTTGTGGGTGTGGCTTCTGACATTCCTAGGAGACTCAATCTCACAGCAAACTCTCTGGTCCTCTGGCTCTTGCAATCTTTCTACCCCCTCTTCAGCAGTGATCTCTGAGCCTTGGGTGCAGGAGTTGTATTGTACATCTGTCTGTTGGGACTGAGCTTTACAACTCTGCATTTTGATTGGTGCTAGTTTTCTGTAATAGTCTCCCTCTGTTGCAAAGAGAAATTTACTTGAAGTGTGAGGACTACACTTACTTGTGGGTATAAAGACAAATATTTAGAATGATGTCAGAGATAATGCTGGTTTAGTAATGTAATGGATGTAGGTTTTCTTCCATGAGCCATGACTTCACTTGCCCTGGGCAGTAAAGCTGGCTAGGTGTCTAGTGACTGGCTTGATTTCCTTCTTGTTGAGTGGGTCTTAAGTCCATTAGAGAGCTATTGGTTCCCACTAAGGTGTGCATGCCACTAATGCTCTGAGACCAAAACGGAAAAAATATACCTGCAGGTTAAAAGTTCTGTTTGCAGCTAAAAATAAGTTCCTATTTGTCCATTGTTTGACCCATCTGCACAGGATGTGCTTGGTCACATGTGGGCAGGAGGTATGTAGGCAGGAAATACGTCAGGATATATGCTTGCCCCTGAGTGGCCTTGTGGGGATGCCTTCTTAAGCCTCTGTAAGGCGTGACTCATGGCCCTTTTCTGGGAACCCAGAGATGGACCTGGCCAGATATCCAGCCTCCTGGCCAGTATTAAATTAAAGCCTGTTTCAAATTTGGCTTAAGATTATGGCAGTGGTCTTATTCTCGACCGGTAGAATTAACACAGCATCCTTAGAGTTATTGTGCCATGCTGGCCATGTTGTGGTTCATAGACATTTAGTTGGGTAGGACTATTGGTTGTGTCCCTTATTTGGAAGTTTGCATGGCACCTTCTGGTACCATGAGAGCTGATCCTCAGGGAGGAGGCTTTCAGGTCAGTTCCATCTCAGGGGCCTTTGGGCCCTGTGTCTGAAGTGCACAGTGTGTTCAGCAATAGGGACTTACCTTCCATCTTCAGGGGGCAGCCAATGGCAAGAGCAATAGCCTGTGATGTTTTTGGAGTCTCTTGGAAAATCTTGACCAATAACTCAAAAGAAGGTTTCTCATGCCTGGTAGTGTTAGGTTTTTGTTTGTTTGTTTGTTTGTTTGTTGTTTTTTTTCAGGTGGTCTTTGGCTTCCGGAGGGAACACTGTCAGCATAGATGGGAAAATTTTCATTAACTATATTCATGTTTGTTTATACACTAACTTATGCGTATTATAGGTATTTTGGGTAGATGGTTAAGAGTATAAGTCCTTATGACTTTTGCAGATGTCCTTGCTTTTATTTTACCTCCCCACCACGCCTCTCTCTCTCTCTCTCTCTCTCTCTCTCTCTCTCTCTCTCTCTCTCTCTTTCTCTCTCTCTCTCTCTCTCTCTCTCTCTCTCTCTCTCTCTCTCCCCTTCCTAGAGCTCCTTCATACCATGTCTTATCTGACCCGAGGCAGAATTTTCCTTGCTCCTTTGTCAGCTTTCTGCCTCTCTGAATTATACAGCCTCATTAACCCCTTCTGGGTCATCTTGTAACATACGTATTTGTATATTATTCTGTGAAGTGTGATGTGTGAGCTGAAAGTTAACATTAGCAATTTCAGTTAGAGTAAAAGAACCCTGTTCACCAGCAACCAACTATGAAAAAAAAATCATGACTACTTGGCAGATTGCAGCCAGTGAAACTGACCTGGCTTGGGCATTTATTGTTATTCAATATTGGGATACTGTGGAAAGATACAGAGTGTCTATCTATGTTTCTGACATAATGAACTTACAATTCTCCCTCAGGGGTGAAAGCAATAGCCAGGGGATAAAGGTATGTGGGAATGGTTCTTTCTGAGCCAAGCTTTTCCTTTCAGGGATTTGTGGGTAGCTACTTCCTTTGGGCTGGGCATGACCTTTACCTTCTAGAATCAGAGCTGTGATCACCCTCATGATATGGTCATGATATCTAGCCTATTATTATATACTCCCTTGTAGAGGAAGGGGAGCTCCCTAGAGGTTCTGGGGATCCTCCCAAGGCTCGTCCTTCCCCAAGGCTACAGGGGCAGCAAATCACTAACTTGATGACGATGCTGTCCCTAAGTTGCCCAGGGGACTTCCCCACAGTGTAGTTGCCTTTGAGTCATCCCTGTTTCTGAACTAATTCCAGTAAACTCATTGTCCACAAATTGGTGGAATTATTTTTTTGATCTGCCAGTCACCCCACCCCTGCCCCCAATGAGTAGATGTTTCTTTATATCGATCACCTCAGGAAAAGTCATTGGGAGAGAGGCTGCTCCCTGATCTGAGTTGAGGTAGGGGGTCATTGATGCAAAATGCTCCAACACTGCAAATGGAATAAGAACAGTTTATTCTGAGACAAATATGAATGACTGTGGCTTGAAAACACTAACTCAGGTTGCTCCGCATGGCATGTTCTACCGTGGAAGAAGTTATGCGTGTTTCTATTAGTCACAGAATAGAAAGTCATATATTGATTCACCTTCTAAAACATAGATAGGTCACTAAGAAATCTCTGCTATAGTTGCAGATGCTGTCTGGTTACATTCTTAGCTTTGTGTTGATGGGAGCTAATAGTTTTCTAGGTTAATACATTCCAATATTTTTTTCTGGTGGTTTAAAGAGTGTTAGGTCAGACACGGAGGTAGGTAAATGCTGTGGGATGTTCTGTATGGCAAATGTGTTGCTAATAAAGCACTGATTGGCCAGTGGCTAGGCAGGAAGTATAGGCGGGACTAACAGAGAGAATTGAAAGAGCAGGAAGGCAGAAGGAGTCACTGCCTGCCAGCCAGCAACCGCCAGGACAAGCAACATGTAAAGATGCCGGTAAGCCACGAGCCATGTGGCAAGGTATAGATTTATGAAAATGGATAACTTAAGATATAAGGACAGTTAGCAAGAAGCCTGCCACGGCCATACAGTTTATAAGCAATAGAAGTCTCTGTGTTTCCTTGGTTGGGTCTGAGCGGCGGTGGGACTGGCAGGTGAAAGAGATTTATCCTGACTGTGGGCCAGGCAGGAAAACTCTAGCCACAGGTAAATGCCTATTAAAGGAGCTAAAGATAGCCCAAGATAACTCTGGCTCTGGATCTGCAACATTCCAACTCTACCCAATCATGAAGTTCAAATAAGCTTGCAGAATTCTAAACAAAGGTGTGTGTGTGTGTGTGTGTGTGTGTGTGTGTGTGTGTGTGTTTCCAGGAATTTCAGTTCACAGTGGTGGAGTAGGGTGGCAGCTCCATGACCCAGAATTCCAGGCTTTAGAAAAACTGCAACCAGCTGTGTCCTTCCAATGGAATGTCTCACAAACTTTCAGCTACATTTCATGCTTGAAACACAGGGTCGGTTGTTTGACCAAGGAGTTACTAGGGATACACACTGAAAGGGCCCAAACACTTCAGTGCTAATGGCTTTGGGCTTCCTGCAAGGGCTTTCCCTCACCAGACCATTCCCTGGCAGTGAACAAGTTGGCAGGCATGAGGGAAACGCACGTGGGGACACATATTTCTAAGAAATGATTTGTGTGTTGAGCTGAGATGTTTGAGGAGCCCTGCTGGCACAGGACAGAAAGATGTGTGTGCCATGCTTACAGGGACCAAAAGTCCTGGGTGACCACTCTCGTGTCTTATACACACAGACAGCATCTGTGGGACCATGCCCCCGACAGGTTGCAAACATGGCTCTCTCCATTTCTGATTCTCCTGGTACCCATCCACACTCTGTTCACCAGTCTCCCTGTGGGTCTGTGGTAGCATTTTCATATCATCGTACGCACAGCACACACACACATTAGGAAATAAAAGGGAGAATGGCTCTGCTGTGCAATGGGGCTTAATAAACAGCAACCAGGGAAGCCGGCGGTCCTGGCTCATTATCCCCCGAGGACAGGGCCAGTGGGTGGTGCTGATGGAGTTAGACGTCTGCTTATATAAAGAAGTCATTTGAGACATTTCTAGGGTAACTGGGGTGAAAAATTACAAACAACGTCTATTTAGAGCATAAACTCCTGCTGCTTAGTTACAGGCAGAGAGCGGGTCTCCAAGATGCTGTGTGTGAGGAACAAAAAGAAAAATAAAAAAAAACAAAACAAAACAAACAAGGACCTCATCGGTCAGGCAGAGCGGGGTGGAGCCTGGCACAGCCCCAGGTGCTGGCCTTTTGTCATGCAAATGTGAGGCAGGCGCTCCCAGGTTTTCACCTGAGGCTCCTGCCCGGTTTAACGGAGTATCCTAGGTAACCCCGGGAATGCTGCTTACTTGACTCATTAACACACCTGGCACAGCAGTCGGCTGTGACCATCTGCTCAGCATACTCTGAATTTCATTTTAAAAATCGTCGTCGCGGAGGGCCCCAAACACGGTGGTTCCTTGCTGGCAGCCCTCACCCATGGCCTGTGTCTGCAGGGCTCTCTGGGGCTGCCTCCCCCCCCCCCCCCACACACACACTGCCATTCTAGCCTTGCTGTCCCCCAAGAATCCCTAGCCAGTCTTCTGCAGAGTTTCTGGGTTGCTTTGTGCACTCTTGCAGAGGGAGGCTGGAGATGCTGGTGTCACAATGAGACACCCTTCCCACCCCTGATGTTGGCAAAATTACAGCCTCTACTTAGGCTGGGAACTCCTTAGGACAAAGCAGCTGGCTCATCTCCCCGGCTCACAGTAGTCGCTGTGGCCACCTCGTCACAGCAACACACTCAGGGCTTCTCTACCAGCTCTCTTGGCTTCTCTCAGAGCTTTTGGACTGGCTGTGGAGCCTTCCCTGGCTGTTGGCTATTTGCAGCATCCCTGGTATCTGTCAGTACTATACTCCAGTGGCAGCCAATGCAGTTTTTCCCTCCACACAGAAGCAGTGATGGAGCTGGGAAAATCCACATGATTTGCAGGGCCTGAACTAAACGGAGGTATAGGTCTCGTACTCAGTTAGGACTTCTGAATGTGAGGGCAGAGGATCAAGCAGATTCTTTCTTCACTAGCCTCAGCGAAGTCAGGTGACCCTTAACC
>CABHPP010149579.1:41166-67527 GCA_902168425.1 Peromyscus attwateri
GGGGGGGTGGACGATTGTCCACCTGTGGTGATATATTGTCTGGGGATCTGAGAATAGAGCCAGACACTAGATTAGACATAGAGGCCAGACAGTGGTGGCACACACCCTTAATCCTATCACTCGGGGGGCAGAGATCCATTTGGATCTCTGTGAGTTCAAGGCCACGCTGGAAACAGAGCTGGGCTGTGGCGGCACACGCCTTTAATCCCAGCACTTGAGACCTCATGTCTTTGCTTGGGAAGGACACATGCCTTTAATCCCAGGAAGAAGAAAGGTATATAAAGTGTGAGGACCAGGAACTAGAAGCTTTTTAGCAGCAGTTCAGTTTCAGTCTGAGGAAGCAGGATCAGCTGAGGTATCCCAGAGGCTACAGGAAACCAGGTGGAACTGCTCCCAAGAAGAGCTTGGTTGGTTGTTTTCTGTGGCTCGGGCTGTCAGTTTGAAGCATGCACGGGAGCATGGATATCCATGGCACTGCTACCAAGTTCAATGATTCCAAATACCTTTTAACACAAGGACATAAACCACCCACTTCTAGGCTGTTCTTCACAAATGCAGGGGTCTGTAAACACCCAGGTCTCTTTGACCGCTTCAGAATTGGAGACAGTTTTCATAAGCTGTAGGTAGAACACGAAAGACTAAACTAGAGGAAAATGAAGAAGCTAAGAACACTCTAGAAACAGGCTTGGTCTTGCCTTTTAAGGAAGTTAAAGAATTTTAGGCAGGTATGTACAGGATGATGGCTAGATACCTGCAAAGTTCTTAGTACACACACACACACACACACACACACACACACACACACACACACAAAAGCTATGAGACGGCTTAGCAGATAAAGGTGCTTGTCCTCACACCTGATAACTCGAGTTTGATTCCCAGAATCCACATGGTAGAAGAAGCAGATCCCACAGTGCACCATGGCACAGACAGGTATGCACGCATACATAAACATAGTTTAAAAAATAATAAAGGGCTGTATTTATTACTTCTTTAAACACATTTTAAAACACCGTTAAAATACACAGTAAAATTTTTAGAAAATACTTAAAATGTCATGTAGAACACAACAGTCAAAAGCAGCAGGCACCAGAAGTGGTACAGGGGTGCTCTCCATCTTTCACCCAGTGCCCATGAGGTCTCACTCCACCCTGTGAGCCACAGAAACTAAACACAGAGAGGCCTGACAGCCAGCTCGGCCTGCTCAGCCTACACTGTCTGCTCCAAACAGCAGCCTCCACCAATCACTGAAGTTCTAGGACATCTCTTGGCCTTACTTACTTTTTCCAATTTTTAGTTTGGGTTTCCAGTTAAACACTTTGAAACGTTATAATGCTTGAGTCCATCTGTCATTAATTAACTCTGGTGGTTGCACAGCTGGTGGATGGAAAGGGCTTGTCCACTCCTGATAGAGAGCGCCACACAGGAGGCAGGCTGAGGGCACCTCAGCCCATGTCTTAGGGGTTCATGCCAGACACAGCTGTTCTTCCCAAGACACCAAGGGCCACCCCAACCCCTTGACTGCGTGTCTATTCAAGGCCAAGACTTTTGACCAGATCTGCAGTCATGGCGCTCAAAGCTGGTGGCCCTACAGCTGTAACCACCCTGTTCTGTATCTTTCTTGGCCCAGGCAAGGAAATACTCCATCTCACTCATTGCTATATGTACCAACTCAGCAATAAAATCTGGTAAGAGAAATAAACCCTATAAAGGTGCTTGATTCACAAAGTCTTTTATAAAGGCAAGACAAACTTTTCTCCTAAATTGAAATGCAGTCTCTGATGAACAACATCCCTATATTCAAGCAGCTTTCACTTTCTCAATTTTCTTTTACGCATCACAGAATGTTTCCCGAATGCCTGCTTTGGACCATACCCCACTTTGAGACAGACAAATGGCCAATCATGTATCACATGGTGATTCAAGGGCTGTTCAGGTGGAATGATTAGAGATGATTTGTGAAGAAAGAGACTATCAGGCTGGGTGTGGTGGTGCACACTTTTAATCTCAGCACTCATGAGGTAGAGGCAGGTGGATCTCTGTGAGTGTGAAGCCAACCTGGTCTACATAGTGAATTCCAGGACAGCTGGGGCTACATAGTGAGATCCTTTCTCAAAAAGCTAAAAAAGGAAGGAAAGAATGGAGGGAGGGAGAGAGAGGGGGGGAAGAAAGAAAAGAAAAGAAAAAAGAAAGGAAAAGAAAAGGGAAGAAAAGAAAGGATTCTCATTCTAGGGTTTCCTACAGCGATCATAGAAATAATGCCCTGGCCAAGGGCTAGTTGAGCTTTGTAATTCTCAAGATGCTGAAAGGAATGAGCAGAGTCTGTGGAGGACAGAAGAGAGCCTGCTCTCCTGTGATATGTCTATGAAGAACTCCAGTCTGTAGGGTTTCTGCATCCACCTACTCAGGGTCTAGACTTAGAGCAAAGGTCACTCTCTCTGTCCAGTTATTGTCCCTCCCTCTGAGAAGTATCCTTGATCCATAATGCAGGGGTGAAGCTCCTAAACGTCCTCTGAGTCTGGAGACATGTGAACGTTTAGGAGTCTGGGAATGTGCTGTAACTGTAGAGCAACAGAGTGGGGGAGCAAGGAGGAAGCCTGGTCTGTAAGAGGCCTGGTTCCTACATGGCTATGCTGGATACAGAGGCAAGTAGCCAGGTAGCCCTGGGAGGAATCACTTCACGATGGATGTTTCCCTGTCAAAGCTGAATTCCCCCGTAGACAGAGGAGAGAGCAGTGTGCATCCAGACAGCATGCCCACAGTTCAGTGTCTGCGGACACTGTCAGCAGAGTACCCAGACCTTCAGTTTATTCATCCACACCTGTCACCTCCCTAAATGCCTTGAGTGTCCTTGAGAGGCAGAGGTGGCGTCTCATGTTACAAACCCAAGGCCTATCACCACACTCAGTGAGTGTTTTATTATGATGAAATGTCTAGCCTTGACTCAGGAATGGTGGGTGACGCTCACTGAGCACAACAGTTGGGAGGCAGAGGAAGGTTTCAGGCCAGCCTGGGCTACTGAATGAGTTCTTTTTCCTTGTTAAGTTGTAAGAATTTTTTTTTTTTTTTTACATATTCTTGATATTAACTCCTGATCAGATATATGGTTTTCATACACTTTCTCGGGCTGTTGATTGTGCCTTTGGTGCACAGAGATTTTAAATCTCAGTAGTGCCCTTCATCTATTTTCAGTCAGCTTCACTCTAATCTGGTGTCATATGTAGGAAAATCTTGTCAATCTAACGTTATCAAGTTCCCACTGTTCTCCCTTCTGAGAGAATTTTTACATTTTCTTATAAGAGATTTATTTCTTGTACTATAAGAATGTTGGGTCTTTTATGTAGGTCTATGATCCATTTGATTTACTTCTGTTTATCACTTAGTGTGTCTACCTTTTTTCTTTTGCATGTGCATATACCATTTCCCTGTCACCATTTGCTGAAGAGACTGTCCTTTCTCTGTTAAACAGTCTTGTGACCTTGTAAAAATCATTTGGTTGTGTCAACAAGGTTTATCTCTGCCTTTGTTCGAGTCTATGGATCTGCGTTTCTGATTACTATAGCTTTAAAAGAACAAAAAAACAACCTCCCTCCCCCCCAAAAAAAACCAAATGCTGCTGTTGTTTTGATAAGGAACCCAAGATGCCTTCAGGCAATTGACATCAGACAACACTGAGTATTGTGATCCATGAACATGGAGTATCTGTCATTTGTGCCTTCTTCTGTTTCTATAAGGAACTTTTTGTATTTTCTGGGACACAAATCTTTCACCTGTTCAGGTAAATTCTTTGGAGGCACTTTATTACTTTTTAATTCTGCTGATCACAAATGTTTTTAATTTCCTTGGGGGCTTTCATATCTATTGTATAGAAACTGACAATTTTTGTGTGTTGATTTTGTAATCTACAATTCTGCTGAATCCTTTTATTATTTTTTGTGAGAAAGTCAGTAATTTTTTTTAAAGAACATGCACTTGCAATGATATTATGGAAATTAGTAACAATTATTGAACACACATTGTGTGCCACACTCCTACATATTTTCTAGGCTGATAGTGTCTAAAAGGTTTTCTTTTAAGATAGGCACAGTACATCCAGAAAAGAATGGGTCCTTTGCAAAGAAGGCAGAGGCTCAAGAAGTTCAACTTCTCACATCACAGGGAGACGGAGCCAGACACAGGGCATGTATCTGGCTGCGGACTGCACAGCCCATGCTCTTTGCATTAGAGCCAGCTGGAAAAAGGAGTCGTGACACACATTCGTCCTTGAGTTTCTTTTGTTGTTGTTGTTGTTTTGTTTTGTTTTTTTGTTATTTCTTTTGATTTATCCAGAATCCCTTTAACACATCTTTTACCACCATCTGGAGCTTTAATTAAAAAGCATTGAAACAAGATTTTTCAGATTACTTTGTCTGTAACCCCCAAAGGAACCCTCAATGGATCAATTGATGTCTCATCTGTTTTTAATGCCACAACATAAATAAAACTCAGTGCACTTCAGCATGCTGCTCCAAAGAAGGGCATTTTTCCAGGCTCTGCAGGAGACCTCCGTCCACCAGCAGTCCACACACCACCCACAGAATTCAGTTTGTGCCTGTGGTATAGAACTCAAGGATGCTGCTGCCCGGACTCTAGGAAGTATGCAGAAGAACAGGTCCCTTGGGAGGCTCTGACTTCCTGGTCAAGCAAGATCACCAGAAGATCCACACAACAGACTGGTCTTCAGGGATACATGGTGGCCCAGCATCTTTGCCACCCCAGCTGAGCTGGTGCTCTAGGCCACTCTCACATTCTGCTCTTACTGAGTAGCCTCCTCCTACCTTCAAGGCTTCTTGGTTCTCCACTCAGGTAGAAGGACAGAAGCCATCGTACTGATAGACTGTGGCTCTCTCTGGGTTTGTGTCCTCCCACGGGCAAATCAGCTGAGCTAAGCATAGCTCCTGCGACCTCGAGCACAGTGTGCTTCTGACCCAGGCCAACCAGAGAGACTGTCCCTTTACCTCCAGAGTCCATGTGGTCAGGAGCCTGACATACACACCCTCTCATGACAAGGTGATAAATAGACCACTCCTCACAAAGGAGAGGTCACTCATGAAGGTATCTATTGGTCAACAAACTTTTTTTACATTTGAACAAGTGCTGTTGGGATTGGGTCTCAGTCTCCAAATCCCATCTTTCCTAGAAGTAGCCAGGGGGTCTCTATTAGTCTGAGCTGTGGGAGGAGAAGAGAGGGGCTCACAGGTATTTGTTCTATTTAATTGAAGAAAAGAAAGACAGTGGGTGAGGTGAGAAGTGATCACCTTACACGGGATAAGAGCTGACTTTAGACATTGCTGGACCAACATAGCTTACTCGGGTCAGGTCAGCTTGGCCAGGCCCTGTCTAAAGGTTCTACTTGCCTTGCATTCCAGAGCCTCTGAGTAACCCAGCTTTGAGCATGTCACCCATCATCTAGAAGAGTGTAGATTGCCATGATGATGGACACGCCAATGTCTCAAGATGGTTTTTGAACAACAAGGAATGACCAGGGGCAGGAAAGCAGGTGGGAACTGTAAACTCCACATCTTACAGAAATATCACAGTTTCTCAACTCTGCCCAGCTCACCAGGTTGCTCCTGGGACCAGGAGTGCGACTCCTGCTGAGGGCCCATATTGCTGGGTAGACAGAGAGCCTGTAAAGGCAGGGAGCTTGCTTTCTTTGTTCCCTTTGTTTAATTTTTACAGGGTGAATCCTGAACTAGTCAGAAACCTGATGAACACAGATCCATTTGAATCTGACAGAAAAACTGCCCCTATTAGCCGTGGATCTGGAGCACTGGGTTGAGCGGGGAGTAACCCTTAGTTCTGTGATGGCATTCCAGAATAGTAGCCCATGCCCTAGTAGAGTTGGTCCTATGCCTGTTTTCTACAAGTCCTTCCTGCTTGGGATGCCTTTTGAATCTGGACTTCTCTTGTCCCCAGGATGCTAAATGGTACACTGGCATTTCAGGTCAACTTGGCTCTCCTATCTTCTCTGTGTTTCCTTGATAGTAGGTAGTTCTGGGTTCAAGGTGCACACAGGAAAGCGCCTATAGAACTTTTGTTGCCCTTTGCATCCCAGGTACCGTCTAGTTGTCTGTGGATAAGATGCATTGCTTAGGTGGCCATGCATCTTGGGAGCTTCAGGTTTGCAAAATAACCTCCAGTACCTTGAAATTACCTGGTTGCATGGATTTCAAGGAAAACAAAAACCATCAAGAAAGACACGAGACCTTAGCAAATAGCTAAGAGGAAATGAGAGGTGAGTCTTTCAGTCCTTTGGGAAATCATGTGTGTCCCTGGGTGCACCTTCTTCTACATGGGAGACCTGCACTGGCTTTCGCCTACACCCACCTCTTCTCTCTAACCTGTTCCTTTGAGACCTTTAGACTTTTCTCTGAGAAGATGTGGGCAGCTAGATGTGGATGTCTATGTCTTGATTCTACAGGGAGTTACCTCACACACCAAGATACCATGGGGTGGTTGGCTTAAGGGAGTATGTAGCTAAAGAACCCCAGTGATACCAGGGGATCCTTGCAAGTAAAATAGGAAGCAGAAAAAAATCAGGAGAACTGTGGCTGAGGAGGACTTATGTCTGAGGCCAACCACTTCTGATGAAGGGTCAGGGCCATATGGAGCCTCCAGAGACTACTCCTAAGAATGCTCTCTTGGGCTGAAGGCCTTTCTGTACCTCTAAGGTCCAAAAAAGTATTACGTTTATGTGGTTTTATGTGCTCAGTATCTGCCACTACAGTGAGAAGAATCCCAGACCTCATGTGGACAGTTACTCCTGAATGATCACTTGACTTGCAGAATAACTTGGCCTCTTTCCTCTAATAGGAGTCTTGGCACCTAGAACAGACAGACACTGTCTGTCCAGATGTGGATCTCCCCTGGCCTATGATCCTGGAGATAGGGGTTAAGACCTCAAGACCCTGGAAGTTAGCATCAGTGATGGAACCTGGCATTTTACTGATGGTTGAATCATGATACCTTCCACTGGGCACTGAGCTGTCATTTCCAATTCACAAATAAAACTGAGGCCCAAAAGGTTGAGTTTTCAGAGTTCACAGGAAGCAACAGAGATCTGGGGCAGATATACTAATGATAGACCATTGGGTACACCCTGTCTTGACGGCAGACTCCATGGAAAATAGGGTAAAGAGTGTGCTTTGGGGAGGCTACGGGCTCAAGCTCAGTATGAGTCTGGGATCTCCAGAGAAGCAGAACAAGCAGGACTCAGGGTAGAGGAAGGATCCGGCTCCAGCAGTTCCAGAGGCAGAAAGGCCCAGGGTCTGTGGTCGGCATACAGTCTCAGGAGAACAGAACTAGTGTGTGATACTAGTGACGTATCCAAAGAAACTGTTCGTGGTAGGGCCACTGGGAGAAAGCTGGTTCTGGGGACAGATTGAGGATACTCAGAGGCAAGGGCATCGTGGCCTTTTTTGGCCATGTACAGAATTTGAGTAAGGAATAGACAGTGAAGTTTCCAAGGGTTATTGGACCCCAGGACTGCAGGATTCCAGGGCTGTGGGACCACAGAGCTATGGGAACCCCAAGCCTGTGGGACCCCAGGACTGTGGGACTCCAGGGCTGCGGGACCCCAGGGTATGGGAACCCTAAGCCTGTGGGATTCCAGGACCCCATTCATCTCAGTAGCTGGCAAGGGTCTGGACCCTGAGGATGCTGTGAGTCATTCACCTCTGTGCTGTTGCTGTGTACTGAAGTCTGTTTTCATCTCAGAGCCTCTCTGGGAGTGAGGACAGCCTGTATGGCGGGTCATGCATGAGCTTCTTGGCTCCCTAATGCTGCCCTCTTCTTTAAGCCACACTCCCCATTCAGAGCTAAAGAGGCCTCTGTGCGCTGCCAGCTGAGAGGAGCAGGTGATACAAACAAAAGACCTGGCCAGCGGATGGCATACAGCCCTGGTGCCAGCGGATGGCATAGGGCCCTAGTGCCTCGGTGGCCCCAGCATTTAGAGCCATGGCCTCAGGCATGGGGCTGCCCCGGATCAGAGCAAAGCTGTACTTTGGGCTTGGCTGCCTTTAGAAGGGGCTTCCTGGCCTTCCCTCCCATAGCTGCCTCATCAATGCCTTCTTTGTCGTCCCCTGCAGGCCTCACGCTGCCATGGAGACGCCTGGCCTGGTGCTCTGTCCACAGCTCCCACATCCCTTCATAATGAGGAGGTGGTCTGCATGGCCGATTCTCCTGGTGTGTTGCTGACACCCCACTACCGTCACCACAGTAACTGCGACCTTGTCCAGTGCTCACTCCCGGTGTCTTTCTGGGGTTTTGTGCTGCAGGTGCCAGTCGTTAGAAGGGAGACTACTTCTTTCTCACACCTCACCTGCTACTGGGTAAATCCCAGCTGTGATGTAGAGCTCTGTCCAGTGTGGGCATAAGGGACGGAGCCATGGGGTGACTGGGGCAGTGAACTGTGCTGTGCAGGTTTTACCTCCCACAGCCAGGCTGAGAGGGGGCCTCTTGTGCCTGCTCTCTTCTTCAATCAGGTCTGAAGACTAGAATTTTTGACCCATATGTGTGGGTAAGCAGAAGGCACTTTGATGTACACTGAGATCAAATAAGCGATCAGCACCTACCCTCTCCCTTCCTACAGAGCTGTCTGTCACAGGCTCACCAACGGCCATTTTGCTCAGCCCTCCCTGGTCTGTTGTTTTTGCTTTGGGCCTTTGCTTCCCTGAATGGCTGTGACTGTGACGCTCCTCAGCCACAAGTTCTAGGCCACAGTACTTGGGCTGAACTTCTGTAGCCTACCCTGGGAATCTCACTGTGGCCACCATGTGTGACCTTGGCAAGCTCCTCACCAGACACATGTGCAGTATAATGTCTGCTTTCCACCCTGCCTTAAAGAAGCCTGAGGCAGTGTTCAGCCAAAAGTCCTGGTCTAAATGGTGTAGCAAGAGGGGTGCAGGCCAGTGTGCAGGCAGGGGAGTATGTGGGTGGCAGTGATGGTGTGCAGAGAAGGGCTCGAGCTTGTGTGTTTTTACTGCAGAATACCAGGGGCACGTGTTGCCCTGGTGTCCCGGGGTCACAAGGGCCACAAAAGGTCTCTTCATTTGTGTCTGGTAAATATGCAGGTCAGGTCTTAAGGAAGGAGAGTTGCTTTCCAGAAGCCTGAGGTGAGCTCTTGTATATGCTTTAATGTACCAGCTGCTCACAGCTCCAAGCAGAGAACAAGGACTTTGAGGACAGTGACAGCCATCCTGAAAGGCAGGTATGTGTATGTGGGGGCGGGGAGGGTCACATTTCAGATGATGCTGAGAATCAAAGAGTTTGCAAAGAGTCTTCCTGCCATTGGCCATCAATAACAGCCACTCAGTACGGCCCCTTGTGATCCAGCCTTACTTGGCCTGTGTCTACTGGGATATAGTCCAGGCCTCCTCCACACAGGGTGACTCCAGGTCTCTTCACACACTTCTAGAAGGCTCAGAAACAACAGCCAGCAATCTAATGGGAGCGACCCTCTATTGAGAGCTCAGGATGAACAGGACACATGCTGGCAAGGGCCAGAGTTGGGCCTCTGTGTCTTAGGGCTATATGGATTTCACCAGGAGGCTTGGAGAAGGTAATACTGGTAGATGAGTGTCACCTCCTGATCATGACTGTGCGGGTTTCTGTTATTTATTTACTTATTTTCATTTTGTATGTGTATGTGTACAGGTGCGCATGTATAGAGGTACACATGAATATGTGGTTGTATCTGTGTGTGTGTGGGGGGGGGAGGGTGAGGAACTGGCATGCATATATATGGATACTTCATGTGGAGTTAAGAGGTCATTCCTCAGGAGCTGCCCAACTTATTTTTAAGTTAGGGTCTTTTACTGGGAGCTGGTATTCAAGGGGTAGCCTGAGCTGCTGGGCAGCGAGCCCCAGGGAGCTTCCTGTCTCCATCTCCCCAGAGCTAGGATTGCAATTACACAGCACCATACCCTGACTGTTTTATGCAGATACTAGGGGTCATACTCCTGTTCTCATGCTTGAACATCAGTCACTTTACCAAATTAGTGATCGCCCCAGCCCTGACCATGAGATTTTAAAACCCAAAGTCAAGGCCAGAATATTCAAACCTGAAATCCTGCTAGATGGGCTGATACGACACGGAAGTTTCCGGCCAACAGACACACAGAGACTGACTATCGCGTTGCCACCCTGGGCCCACCAGAAAGCTGAATGGGTCAACTGAACCTTGGACCAGGACTCAAAGGAAGCAGAGGAGAAGAGGTTTTGTGCCACATTGGTTCCAAGGCTCATGGCCTATAAAAGCAGATCATGGTTTGCCCTGAGCATCCTCCATGGCCAGTTTGAAACTCTGACTTTTTGGTCTACCTGCTAGTTCCTTGCTGGCTATGGTTCAACCAACTCACCCTGCAGCTTCTCTTCGCAGGTGTGAGCCAGAGACACATCCAGGTGTGTGCCGAGGGCTGTCAAGGGCACTTGGGAAATTTCAGAGATGGTGAACTGTGGAGCTTTAAATCTTGTGCGGAGACCACTGAGTCTTGCCTGTACTGTCCCTGTTCTTCTAAGTGGTCTCTGGTATCATTCCCAGAGTTGGCTGTAGGGAAGTACTCACCAACAGCAAACCGGATCCTTTTATGTCCTTCCTTGTTTGGGACACACTGGCCACCTGAAGGTTGTCTTGTTTTCTCTTCTATTTCTTCTTTTTAATCAGATTGAGAAAGTCTCACACTGTAGCCAGACTGGCTTCAGATTCACAACAATCCTTTTGTTTTAGCCTCCTAAGTATGGGGATTACAGGCATCCACCACCACACCAACTAGCTACCTTGTTTTCTAAGGAGAGTCTGTAAGAGCTCCTTAGCTGAGAGCACAATCATTCCTTGCCACGTTCTTAAAAAAAATCTTTCTTATAAAAACATTGCAAATGAAATACACACACACACACACACACACACTGAAATTAATCTGCCCCCCGAAGTGATGTAACTCAGTGAACTTCTGCACAGTTAGACCAGCAGAGAAGCTCTGGAGCTTCTCATCAGATTAATATGTTCACTATCAAGTATATTTTTATGCATCGACTCACCACAGCAAACAAACAAATCCATGACTGAGTGAGAACTTGCAAAGCATTCAGCTTTATATCCTCTTTTAATAACTGTTGTTCATCAACTGCATTCAGTCCTTCCACATCCCCTAATATTTAGCTTTTCTTTCCCTCTTTTCTACTTGCCATGTTCTTAACACACACACACACACACACACACACACACACACACACACACACACCCAGCAGCCCCAGAGTGACTATTTCTAGTCACTGCTTCTTTCTCTTTGGGAAGGAAAGCTAGGGTGAGATCCAAGCCCACATGTCTCCAGGGTGTTGAAAGGTGCAGGTGGACCATGATTCACTAGACCACAATTGTGAACCCATGATGGGAGCCTCACAGCAGCCTCAAGGTCCCCCAGACCCCAGGTCCTGTTTCCATATCACTGGAACCCATCTGCTGTCTATATGGCAGAGGGTGACCCTGGCACAGGAGTGTCTCCCTCAAATAGACACTCACCACCTCTCATTTTTACTCCCATCTTGACAGCCCTTCAGGAGGACAGTCTAAAGTGTCTCAAAGTGTCCCTCCCCCACAGTGTGAGACAGCTGTTGCCCCATGGGTCCATGACTCAGGCCTCGTGGCCCTTACAGAGGACTCAGCTGCCACCTCTCCAATCTGCAGCCTTCACAAGCCTCATGTGGATCTTATTTAATTCTTGCACAGCACAGGGAGATTGGGGAACTTCCTAGGTAGAAGCAGAGTAGAAGACATAGCTGCCCATGGGCACCACCCTATAGGCTTTGTCCTATGGCCTGGCTCTCTCTTTGGGGTAGACAGTGAGAGTAGGTCCACATTTTCCCACTAGCAGAATCCAGAGGCCAGTACTAGCCATGAGCGCAGCAGGGTGTCTCTGGAGAGCATCGGTGGGTCACCTTGCCCGTGAGAAAGTACGATCTTTCCCTGCCATGCAGAGGCCCCAGGACCCCAAGTGTGCTCTCAGGATAGATGGCACATTTAAGAGCATGGGTACCCTCCCCAGGTTTCCCTGTCACGGAAGGACCATGGACCCCCCACCCCCCATGTGCCACACACAAAGGGCTCCCAAACAGCAAGATACAGAGGAGTGGACACTGCTAGGGCTGGGCGCCCCCTCGGCGCCCCAAGAGGCTCCCTCCTGGCCCTCCTCACTGCCGCACAGCTGCCAGTCTTTGATCTAAATCCCTGCTGGACTCAGCTGTGCTGGCCGGCTCCTTCTGCACGGTGTCCTGTTGCCACCCCGGGCGGTCAGCCCTGCGTCCTCTTCTCCCCCCGGGCCTTTTGAGTGATGACAACACATGCGGGGTTTGCTTACCTTCCTGGGGTGAGGACAGCCAATCCTGGGAACATGGACAGTGCCATCTGACCTAGGGACTGCTGATTTACCTCCCACCTGGGGCTGATGGCTTACCCAGAGGTGGCCACAACTCACCAGCTGTCACTCTCCCTGACCCCCCTCCCCAACACGCTCTCAGATGCCTGTGTCTTTGGCCCTGTTCCCTGGGGATTTCTTCAAAATCATGCAGACTGAAGTGGAAACAGCAAGTGGGTCTGTGTGATGGAGCTGAGTATGTGATGGGGCTCTGTGTGTTGTGTTAAGTGTGAATGAGCCTGTATGTGATTAGGGCTACGTTTATGACGGGCTGGTGTGTGTATGTGATAGAGCCTGAGTGTATGGCAGGGCTGTGTGTGTGATGAGGCTGCATGGGTGTGTGAGAATGCCCTGTGTGTGAAATGGCTGCATGTGAATGGACTGTGCGTGTGAGAGAGACAGAGCTGTGTGATCTGAGGTTTTAATGTTGGCCAGGAATTCAAACGAGAAAATCTGTCTCCAGTTAACTTAAACCATGAATGGCAGGACTTCTCAGTGAGCACCCCATTCCTGAGAAATTGGAGCCCAGACAATGGACATCCTTAGGCTTGTTCGACAAGAGTCCTGGAACACATGTACATGGGCCTGTACCAGCCCATCTTACAGACTCGTGGGGCCTCATACTTCACCCTCTGGCCACCCTACTGGCAGAAGGCTGGTGGCGCCCACATAAAAGCATGCCAATAGCCCCACATGACAGACCCAAGATCAGAAAAAAATGACCTGTCTCAGGGTGTCTGTCTTACCCCAGTGAAGTTAGGACCCTCTATTTGATCAATTCTATCAGTGAAAACACGGTCCTACATGATGTAGAGCAAGGATGCCATGCCCAGACAGGAGCTTGCAGAAATCCCCAAGGGTTGCTCCTCATTTCTGAAGAAGGCTGGGGTTCACAAAGCTCAGTGACATGGGGACCTACAGGGAAGGTCCTGAACTGCTGGACAAGGGGTCTGTGGAGACGTTGCCCACCCCAGAGAGGAGAGTGGCATTTGCAGAAGCTGTACCCTCAGGGCATTGGGTGGCCACCTTCCATGCCACCACAAGGCAGGGAAAAAAACATTTGGGAAATAACATTCTAAGTGAGCAGAAGTATAAGTGCAGCTCATCACGCATGGTGGCTATGGAGAACAAGTTCCACACAGTGGGAAGCTCATGGAGTTGATGACGGGGCTGGGACACATTGACATGACACACAACCATGGCTGTTTCCTTCCAAAGACCTTACCAGCCCAGGCTCCCAACAACTTCCCAGCATTCCTCTCTGTATCCAGCATAACTTCACCTTCTTTCTATTTCTGCACCCTGCTATGAGGTGCTGACCTGCCAAGTTCCTGCATTGGCCTTTCTTGAAGTGAGCCTGGTCATTGGATGACTTTGTTCAGACGATGAGCGTCACCATGCTCTCACACCTGCCAGGGCTGTTCTGTCCTTTTTACTTCACAGAGATCTCCCTGGGATAGATAGTCAGTCACCCATGGCCATCCAGTTGCGGCTGTTTCCTGCAGGCTCTTGCACTTTCCTCTGTCTCAGAGATTACCTCATAACATCTTCACTGATGGTTGTTTTGAATTCATGGACCACTTAGAAGTCTTCTCCCGGTTACAAATACTCTCATATTGTACTCTGTTGCTCTTTCAAATTTTCCAGTACCAGTGAGACCATCTAGCATTGTTTATTATGGATTTGACCTGCAGGACTGTGAGGGAACACTGAGATGAGCTTTCAAGGGGAGCAGAGAAAAAACTTTCCAATTCCCTTCTCCCGTATTCACCTAACAATCCTAAAGAGCATTTGCTTCTTCCACAGACAATAACACATGTGTCACAGAAAGATAAGGATACTTAAAAAGCTTCAATGCCATTGTAGAGCCTGAAATATTATATAGAGACCACCTGGGAAGCAGAAGAGCACTTTCCCCAGAGTACACACTGAGCTCAGAGTGCACATCATGACAACAGACATAATTGTCCTGATGACAAGCTTGTCTGCATCCAGAGGCTGTGCCAGTGAGGCCTCAGGAAAACATGTCTGCTATCTGCAAAGCAGAAAGTACGCCAGTCATTTCCTTGTGAGTAAAGTGTAGCCGGGAAGCCTCATTTTGACATGTTCAGATTTGACTGGCAACAGGACGGGAGCAGAGTTCATAGTGAGCCATCAGCTGCACATGGAGCAGCAGGTGAGGCAGGGCTCCCGGGCCGCGTTTCTGGGTTTGGCTGTCTTTCATGCCTCCACTTGCTTAGTGAGCCTTTGATACAACTTTAAATGGAAGGATGCATGACTTTTTTTTTCTGTTGATGGTTTTCCTGGCACTCCAGCTGTAGTTAAATGGATGCAGCAGAAGATCCAACAGATGGAAATGCTCCTTCATAAGAATGATTATTTATTATTCATAAACTTAAATTTCCATTAATTAACTATCTTGGTGTCTCTCAAAAGAGTACTGTCACCAAATAGGAGCTATTTTCCCTTTAATGGAAAAGCGGCTGAGGGAAATCTCGGGCATCACCTCAGTTACCTCTGCCTCTTCCCCAGTTTGTCCCAGCTTTCCTGAGCTCCTACGCTGAGTGCATTCACCAGTGACTGCTCACTGAATTTCTACTGTCCTGCACGTTTCAACAGGTTTGGGCTCCAAGGATCACTTTGTAGATTGCACTGGAAACTGTCTCCACAGTGGGGTCTATGTTCCTCAAAAGGGGCACTGGGACCAAGGGCCCGGTACCTGCTCTAGACTGTTCTCCATAGAGCACACACAAAGATATCTGGGCCCCTGGCCTGTGGCACAGGACCTTGCCAGTCACAGCTGCCTGTGCCAGCCACTCCTTCTGCCTGGGCCCTGGCCTGTTCTTGATCTGACCTCATTAAGAAGACACTACGACGATGTCTCTCCTTCCTGAAAAACTGTGGGGCTGGGCAAAGTGTGACCCAAATCTGAACCCCTCACTCCACTTGGGTCCTTTCCACTTCAGAGACCTTTTGTGTTAACTCCATTTGAGCCTCCTTTCTTTCTGGAACCTTCTTATGCTTTTCCTTGTGGGACCCAAAAGCTCCCCAGGGCACCTGTGACACACCTCGGTTCTGTGGTTCTGTAGAGAAACCATCTTGTCCCTATGCATTGGCCTTCCTCCCTCCACACTCAGCTCCAGCCAAGATCACTTCCCTTCCTCTGGGTCCTCCCGAGACCCTGGAACAGTGCCTGAACCAGCACCACTTTTAAATGTTTACTGAATGAAAGGAAGAAGGAGGGGGAGGAAGGGCAGAATTAGGCTCCCGGGGTTAATCGCCATTTCCGACGCACATGCTCACCGGACTGCCTCCGGGGCAGAGTGTCACTCGTTACACATCCTGAACCTTCGCAAACCCACGCCACATCATCTGCCTATTCAGAGCCCAGTGTTTCCAGGCACCTCCACACCCAAAAGGGCACAGCCAGCATTTTTCTCTTTTGAAGGAAGTATTCACAATCAGCAAAGCAAACATAAAAAAAAAAAATGGTAGAGAAAGCTTCAGGGCCAGTGGCTAGGAGGGGATGGTAGTACCCACACCAGCTGTAAGTCATCACCAGAGGCAGACTAGGTAGACAAGGACTGCCTGGCTGTCACCTGTTAATGCATGAATCTGCCTGAATGTAAGGCAGTGTTGAATGGGTGGGCAGCTAAGCCCTCTGGACCTCGGCAGGCACCATGGTTAAACCAGGAGGAGCCTCCCTTCTCCCATCTGGTAACTCCCTTACAGTGGCTTACAGGAAGCATGAGTTCTGGGGAGGGCAGGATGCCAGACACCAGAAGGCTTCACAATACAGCAAACCGATGGTTGATTCCCAAGCACTTTCACCCAGGACCTTAAAGAGCGTTGTAGAAACTGGCTAGCCCTCCTAAAACTCCTAAAAGCAGTTGAGGGCCCTAGAGGCCCACTTTCCAGATTGAGAAATCAAGGTAAAGAGGGTGAGATGGCTTGTCTGCACCTGTTCCTGCTCTTCCTGGAGAATTTGGGAGTTCTATATGTCAACTGCAACAGTGTCAGTGTCTGGGTCCCATCCTAAGTGATGTCTTGGATTGGAAACGTGCTCCTATAGACCGCAGCATTCCAGGGGCTTCACCTGGACCAGGGCTCTAAGCCAGGAGAACATCTAGTATGGGTCCTATTAGGAGTCACTTGGGTCCTCATTGTCCTTCCCAAGATTGGATTTTCTGAAAACAAAAGTCCAGAAAGTCAGGCACACTTAAAATTTGAGGTTATCCTAAACTAGTCCCCAAGCTCTCAAGAGCCACATACAGGCTGTTTTGGGAGGTCCTGTTTCTCAGAATTGAGAAGTTTTGCTATTCTTACATTGCTGATGGTACTTGCTCAGGGATCATAGTTCAGGGAAAGCTAGGGGAGAGCTTGAGGAGATGGAAGGCTCCTGGTTCCAGTGTGCAGGCAATTGGACCTTCTCCCAGAAGGAGGGAACGTAGGTTTTTGCCAAACAGAGGCAGGGTCCTAGACACTTAGACAGATCCAGTTTTTGAGCTTGAAGGTACCTGAGCTAATGGCTGGTCTATTTAGACTTCATCAAATGCAGCTTCTCTCTGGAAAAGGTGGCTATTACTAGTCAGTAGAGAAAATAAAAAAGAGGGAAGGCTGCCCATGCTCCCCACAACTCTGTCTTATGGCTGAGAGGGTTCATCTCTCTAGGGGGTCTGTCTTTCCAGGTGCTGTTTAGAGGCCAATGGAGCCCATATGTTAGCTCCATTGGGCATGGACCCTATATGAAGAGTTCTGGTTTGAGAATCTTCTGGTTATATTTGATGAACTCTGATGTTCACTTGGACAGTGCATGGCCTCTGCTTTCCTGCTCAAGTCAGACAGATGCATTTTTCTCTATACACGTATTTAGGCCAGTATGGAGGTTGGGGCAGGAGACAGAGAGATGCCTAGCACCTGCAGGAAGATCCTCTGGGTATGGGCAGTATTTACCTCCATCTGCAGGTTCTACTGAGCAAACCTTCCCAGAAAAGGTTCCCAGTGTGTATGGGATATCTCTGTGTGTGTGTGTATGTGTGGTGTGTGTGCATATGTATGTGTATATACCAGATGCCCATGCATAAGCCCAGGTGTGATGTAGACATGCCATGCTGGCATTAAAATCCTATTGAACAAAAACACATAGGATGAAAATGGACCTGTATGACCTACCTTCTTTCTCTTCCCACAAGGGTTTGGAATACATTGCTCTTGGAGTAAGATGCTGTAAAAACTAAGAGTGCAAGGCTATTGTGTTGAGAAGGTAACTGGTGGTTGATCCTTTAGAAATATCAATACCAAGGCTCAGCCACCCTCTCAGAGACCAAGACCTGAAACTTTTGCAAGTCATAGAAACAGGTGATGAAGAGGCCTACACTTCGCTGAATGGTCACAGTCTTGGGATTGGGCCTTAAGATAACATCTTTTCCCTTTCCTGCCTTCATCAGTGTTCCACCTGGTCCTCTCCCTGAGCAAGCCATCACTTCTGTGACACAGAGTCCCTAGACACTCAGAACAACAACATCAACAATAATGCAAGACCCATCTGACTGTGGTGGCTCATTCCTATAATCTCAGCATTTGGGAGGATGAGGCAGGAGGATTGATATGAGTTTAGGACCAGCATGAGCTATAGAGTGAAACCCCATTTCAGAAACAAACCACAGAAATGGAAAGGCATCTCCCAGCAGCTTGTTGCTGTCTGGATTGTGATTCAATCGGTTTTCATGAATAGTAACAGGCAGTCACTTCTGTACCTCCTAGTACAAGTGACACAAAGAAGGTGTGAAGTATTGTGCATGATTGAGGCTGGGCAACATGATAGGACAGAGAGAACACAGACCCTTCAGGGACAACCGTCTCCCTGTTAATTCCCTGCATTCCAGCCTCACAGTTGGACCACCTTCCCCAGCCCGCATGTCCAGTATTTTCATGCCGTTAGCATGTTTTACTTCAGTTAACGTACATTAAGAACTAACTTCATGATAGAAAGAGGGACTCAGTAGCTTTTTCTACAAACATCAGGTAAGGGTTTAAGGAAGTGGCCTCACTAAACGTGACTGGACAGATGGGACAAACATGGAGTCACAGGTCCTTATAGCAATGAAAGCCTGGGAAGGAAATAAACTCTTCATTTCTCTTTGGCTCTGGTAGTATGGAGAGAGAGTTAAACACAAAAACCATTTGTCCATCCTGTGACTCAATATTGACTCCCAGACAGTGAGATAGTTAAATAAAATTTAAATGTCAGCTACCATTCCAACAGTCACAGTGCCAGCTGCCTTAAAACGGCCAAAGACACAGCTGTGAGGTCACAATCTCTGTGTCAAGACAAAACAGGTATTTTGGTGGAAAGTCTCCATAGATCATCCAAGACAGGGTACCTGTCCCCAGGTGGATGATCCCTGGATACACCCCTGGAGAGTTGTGGTTTTAGTCATTAGTCAGTCATACTTGTGGCAGGTGGAAAACGTAACAGACACACAAAATCACAACCACCACTAGCTCCCACCCCATACAGCCATGCCATCCCAAACCAAGAACATGCCAGCGTAAGCAAGGGAGGTATACCAGACCATGCAACAGCATGGGCACCTCCACGTCACTCAATGACCAGGGTACTTCCCCACCACCGTAGTGCACGGTGGCCGTTCTGAAATACGAGTCTGGCGTGACTCTGCGTTCTGTCTGTGCCTTGTGTGTCTGAGGGCTGCATGGCAGATACGTCTTTCCACCATTCTGGCTATTGCTTAGTCTCTCCTTCAGAACACACACACAGCTTGGTTCAGGTTCCTGGTCCCAGGCACAACCCAGAGAGCCTGGGGCAAAATCTTGTGTCTGTGCCTTTTGTGTGGCCACATGTTGCTTGACAGTGTTCTGGTTTGAGGAAACAATGGCCCCACCTGCTGCCTACACAGGGGCCTCTAGAACCCCATTGTCCTCCTGACCCCATCACGGAGGTGGTTGTCACCTGGTTTCCTTGTCCGGGAGACAGGAGAGTCAGAGTCTGAAGATGCAGCTACCATCCCCTGTAGACCCGACAGGTGCCCTCTAGTCCTCCATGTCTCCCTGAGATCTGAGTCCTAAGTCTAGCAACAGGGCGCCTTTGCCATAGACCTACACTGTTGGCTTACGTGTGGTCACCAAAGCTTAAGTGTCCTCAGACTCTGCTGAGTGCTGATGTCTCATTCTTCTCCAAATGTATCCATTCATTGTCTCATAATTAGAAACATTTACTTCTCCAGAAGGCAAATAGTACCCTGAACCCACCTTCTTAAAAGAGTCCTTCTCACGGCCCTTGTTCCTGCTCTCACCTGGGCCTCCCCCCAGGATGCCTGGGATCTTTTCAAGTGAAGCAGTTTCTGGAATAGAGATGACAGGTGGAGGAAAAAGCCCCTTCTTTTTCCTAGGACCTGGGAAGGGGGAAGGGAAGGGAGGGCCGGCCACATATGGCCTCACAGTACCCAGGACAGGGTTCTCATTTATAAAGCTAGACTGCCATTCCCAGGACACATGAGCAATGTGTGAGATGAGGCTCTGCTGCTGGCAGAATGTTGGAACCTGGGATGTGGGCCCACATGGACGTAGAAGGTGAAAATAGGTCTTTTGGAGGTATGAAGGCAATGGGTGAGTGAGAATGACCTGCACTTGAGAGCTGAGAACCTGGGTGGCAAGGACCAATACTGAACTATACCTGGGGCTCTGGGCAGCACCAGGGTGGTGGCGTGCACACAAGCTGCCCACTCTGCAAGAAGAACACTTCCCCTAGGGTTGTTCTAGCTTAAGAGAAACCAGACTTCCCAGCTTCCAGCATGCAGACTGGCATTCAGCAAACCTCAGATTAATCTCCATTGTTTTTCTGCCTTGCCTGTCATCGGACCCTCATTATCCGAGGCGCCACATCATCCTCATCCCAGACCACACCCTAGAAATAATGACCTAGTCCAGGGTCACTACCCAGGCAAAGGCAACGCTCAACGACCTCAATAATGCCTGGTGTGTGTGGCAGTCCATTGCTCCCACAGGCAAGGCCCCAGACCTGTGCACCGAAGGGGGTCCAGCTCTCCTAGGCTGAGCGTGAGGCTCATGACAGAGACCTTGCACCTTGATCCCCAAGGAGACACTCTTTGCAGAGTACCCTGCAGAAGGAATGCTCTGCTCTAGGCTTATAGAGAGCCTCAGCTTTGGCCCTTCCCCATCAGTCTCTGAGGCTCACTGCTTTCTGAGACCTGAGTCCGCAGCATGCATGTCTTCCCTCTGTCAGCTCGAGGAGAACCATGCATCCACAGGTTAAGGTCAAATAACCCAGGCCCCCTGGGAGGCCCATATTCCTCACGATCGTTACTCTGTGAAGGTTGAATAAATTCCTCTCTTGTATTGGCTTCAGTAAGTGAATTTCTTTAATTTTATAATGAGGATCACCATGGCTTCAGCCAGGAGAATAGGAGGACAGAGGAAGATGCTCCTAGATCTCAGATCATATGCCGAGGAAGAAGCTAACTGACCTCTACACACCAATGTGCTATCACTAGCTCACATGCTACCATATGGGACCAATGTGCCTGAGGTGACCTCCGACAGCAGTAACAGCCCAGAGCAATTCTCTGGTGATTTTTTAAACTTCAAAATGTATTATAGAGAGTCACAGGCTTGACTCCCTGCAGTCTTAGAGTCAAGCACACCAGTGTAACTCTCAAGACTGTTCACACCTAGATGGGGAGGTGCGAAGAGTATTTCAACCACCCAGGGTCAGGGTCACAGGGCAGCAGCTTCCAGCAAACGGTGTGTGAGGACCTAGCAGGCTCATATTTTTCACACCTCTGAAATGTGCGCTAGGGGCCAGACAGAAGGAAGGAAATACGCTCCCTTGGGGGTAGCTCTCACACTATTGACTTTGAGAGACATCTCTCTCTCTGCTTTCTGCTGTAACAGCCACGGGTCCTGTTGCAAATATAACACATGTTCCCAGCATGTGTGTGGCAGGACTCAGACCTCAAACTACCAACAATGTTGAGGCAGCTACACAGGAGGCCTCCAGATACCCCTAGGGGCAGATGGCGTGGTCTGTCCTCTTGTCCAGCACAGCCCAGAAGGCATTGGCCACCCAGGCTCAGGGTCACAAAGACAAGGTGGGGCAAGGCAGAATGTTTGTCTCACTCTCCCAGAGCATCTTCCTCTGTCCTCTTATTCTCCTGGCTGAAGCCATGGTGATCCTGATTTTAAAATTAAAGAAGTGCGCTCACTGAAGCCAATACAAGAGAAGAATTTATTCAACCTTCACAGAGTAACGATCGTGAGGAATATGGGCCTCCCAGGGGGCCTGGGTTATTTGACCTTAACCTGTGGATGCATGGTTCTCCTCGAGCTGACAGAGGGAAGAGGGTGTGTAGAGGACAGCATGCTGACTCTGGTCTCAGCATGAGCCTCAGAGACTGATGGGGAAGGGCCAAAACTGAGGCTCTCTATAAGCCTAGAGCAGAGCATTCCCTCTGCAGGGTACTCCGCAGATGTCGGGTGGAGGCTCTATAGTGCTGCAAACCATGATCAGAGTGAATGGCAAGAATTAACCTGCTTCGGGCTCCCAGGTGCACAGGCCCAGGGAGGAGCCTTTGCCCAAAGTGTCGGCTGACCAGTAGCCAGGAACAGGCTCTTGTGAAGGATGGCTGGGAAACATCAGGCATTCCTTGGTAGGGAATGGAAGGCAATGAGAGCCGTGTCTTCTGGTGTGTGGTGGTGGCGTTGGGTTCAGGGACACCCAGGAAGCTGGCGAAGCACTGCTTATTATCAGTCGCTTCGTTAATTACCTCCAGTACTGTGGTTGGCACCGAGACACCCTTCTGCTGCTGAAGGGAAACCAGGTGGTCTAGCACCTTATTGAGCTGACTGTAAGCGTCCTCCTGGGAGAGCCTCATGGTGGTGGTGAATGCATGGGGCAGATCTGCCTTCAGTGGGGGTGGCTCCATCCAGTGGATCCGGGACTGGGTGGAATGAAAAGGCAGAGACAAGGGACTTTGTGCTCTCTCCAGGACTAGAGCAACCCCCTCCCCTCTTCCTGATCAGACTCCAGGTTGTCTGGCTTCTGCAACCCACTCCCCCAGTATTGTTCTTAGTTTTCGGGCTTGGTTCTGTGGCCTTCAGTCCTGGACTGGGACATTAATAGTTGCTCTGGTTTTACAGCTGGCAGACAGCCTAGAGTAGAACTCATCCACATGAACCAAACCCCTCAGTGAGTCTTCTTCCTGTCTCCTTAGGTGTTATTGCTGCTGTCTTTCTGGAGAACCTGACTGACACACGGATCCAGGATGTGCTGCTAGGTGTCCTTGAGAGGCCATCAAGGGTAGTGACAGGGGTTTGTAGGAGGATAAAAATCAAATGATGAAAAACAAAACAAAATTAAGCCAGGCAGGGGCGGTGGTGGCGCACGCCTTTAGTCCCAGCACTGGG
This sequence comes from Peromyscus attwateri, assembly GCA_902168425.1. Classification (NCBI taxonomy): domain Eukaryota; kingdom Metazoa; phylum Chordata; class Mammalia; order Rodentia; family Cricetidae; genus Peromyscus; species Peromyscus attwateri. The sequence continues at coordinate 64,062 of CABHPP010149579.1, forward strand.
AGGCAGAGGCAGGCAAATCTCTGTGAGTTCGAGGTCAGCCTGGTCTACAGAGCTAGTTCCAGGACAACTAAGGCTGTTATATAGAGAAACCTTGTCTTGAAAAACAAAAACAAACAAAAAATCAAAACAAACAAACAAACCCAAATGACAAGTGGTCCTTGCTGGAGAATTCAGGGTTTACAGTAAGTATTTTTTTTGTTTTTGTTTTTGTTTTTGTTTTTCGAGACAGGGTTTCTCTGTGTAGCTTTGCGCCTTTCCTGGAACTCGCTTGGGAGACCAGGCTGGCCTTGAACTCACAGAGATCCGCCTGGCTCTGCCTCCCGAGTGCTGGGATTAAAGGCGTGCGCCACCACCGCTGGCTACAGTAAGTATTTTAAGGCAGACACTTCCTATTGGATGATCCGTTGACTTAAAGAGCTGTCTCTTGCTGGGATCCAGGCACCTGCAGCCACTCCAGGCAGGGCCAGAGCTACTGACAGAAGCTCTTTATGGGCTGACTGGGAAGGTTTGACTGAGAATGGCCTCCGTAGACTCTATGTTTGAATACTTGGCCCCCGTTGATGGAACTGTTTGGGAAGGATTAGGAGGTGTGGCCTTGTTGGAGGAAGTGTGTCACAGACCAGGTTTGTGGCTTCAAAAGCTTCCGGCCATCATCCCTAGTGCTCTCTCCACCTCCTACTTGTGATCAAGTTGTGAGCTCTCAGCTGCTCCTGTCACCATGCCTTTGGTCCACCATCATGGACTCTAGTCCTCTGAAACCATACACTCAATTAAACGTGTTCTTCTATATGTTACCTTGGTCGTGGTATTTTATTGCAGCAGCAGAAAAGTAACTAAGACTCCAACTCAGGAAGAATACAGGTGTGCTTGGGCGTGAAGACTGTATACCAGGAGCTTCCATTTTAAAGGCTATGGGGTAATCTGTTTCTTCTTGGGTAATCAAAGTTGTAACAGGAGTATCTACTGAGGGTATAAGGCTGTGCTGGGTGTTTTTATTGGGAACACGGAGCTGTGGCAGGTATTTGCATGGAGGGGTCTTGTGTAAATACTGAGAATTTTTGTTGTAAGTTCTATTTTCCCATTCTAAAAATCTCCTCTTTAAGAAATGCAAGAAATCCCAGCACTCAGGAGGCAGAGCCAGGCGGATCTCTGTGAGTTTGAGGCCAGCCTGGGCTACCAAGTGAGTTCCAGGAAAGGCGCAAAGCTACACAGAGAAACCCTGTCTCGTAAAACCAAAAAAAAAAAAAAAATAAAAAAAAAAGAAATGCAAGAAACTATGGGTTGAGTGCTTCTCTTTCTAGTTGTGGGGGTGAAAGAGAGCCTCTAAGTGAGACTGCTGTATGCCCCAGAGCCCAGACTGTCCTATCTCAGTGCTTCCTGCTCAGCAGGACCCTCATGCTGCTCAGTGCACAGTTAGCAGTGTAGTCTCAGGGCCGTGGGCTCAAGGGACCCACAACCAGTGCATTTCTATCAGCACTTTCTCAGGTTGAATAGGACATCCTTGAAGGTACCCACTCCCACTGAGAGCTAAATCATGCACAGAGAAAAGCTCATAGAGGATGTGAGGATGCTCCAGTAAGTCTCCCTGATCCCAGAGAAGTCCAGTTCCCTATGAGAGATAGCTTCCTGAGTGGGATGAAGGGAGTAATAGAGGGTGAGCCAAGGTCCACTGGCATCCATGGATGACACTCACCAAGTGGTATTCAGGGCTTGAAGACAGACTTGCTTTGTCTAGGAATGATCAGGGTCTCACCGCATGGGCCCAGCCTTGCTCCCACTGGGGCAGCTTCTGTGTGGAGCCAGTTCATCCCAAGGACAGGACTCTAACTAAGATGGACCTCATCTCCATAGAACCGAACACCTAAGAAGGCCTGGTTCAGGGTGGGAGAGACGAGTCCTGGCAAACCTGGTGACAGCCACATCCACTTGCTCAATGCTCAGTGACTGTATGGGAGCAGATTTGCAGGTGACCCACCTTAGAGGAGGGCCGGGGCGGGCTCTCATACAGCCATTGATTGCTTGCTGTCAGAGGTGTGTGATGGCTGCCCGCTCTCGACAGAGCCCCAGGCAGGTGGTTGTAAATGGCTGGAGTCCTTGCACAGTAAGGCACCCAGGGGCTGTGCCCCAGAGCAGCCGTTAATCACATGCTGTAGCTCCTCAGAAGCAGGCAGATGGCCCTGAACAACAAAACCTCATTAACCAGCAAGGGCTTCTCTGTTCCCACAGAGGAGGGGCTGGCGAGGCCGGTGGGGCCTCCCTTCAGTTTACAGGCTTAGGCACAGTATATGAGGACTAAACAGAGGGAGAAGAGGCCACGCCCACCCAAGCTCACCAGGTTGGATTCTCCGAGTTAATCCAGGACAAAGCACCAAAGACCCAAGCCACAGGGTCTTGGGACTTTGATGTTCTCACACCTCCGTCCTGGAGGAGGAAAAGGTAATCCCCCCAGCACAGGGCTTAGGCCAGGAGTCTCCACCACTGCCTCGGGGGTCAGAGGAGACCAGGAAAGGGTTTTAGAGCAAGCCAGCATGCTGCAGACCCCCAGATTTTCTTAGAAAATCATGTGGCAGGTTTGCATTTGTTTGCAAACAAGTTGTTCTCATGCAGCTGAGGGAAATGCTAAAACCTCCAGTGTTTGCAAAATTGCGCAGGGGCCCTTTCCTGACACTGCATGCTCTTTAAACAACAAGAATGCCGACAGTCCCTGTCTCACCATATGGCAGGTAAACCAGTGCTAGCACATGCCAGTTATACCAGGTTGCTGAGGAATTCTGGGATGTACCCGAATGATCTGCTAGGATCCAAAGCCAGGGAGGTGCCCAGTTACCATCTACCAGTGACATCAACTCTAGGATACGAGGAATGAGATAGGCTAATGCCCAAGCCTCTACACTCTGAGACTCCATGAAGAAGATCCCTTGCAAAGATCCTGATGGGTACTGTGGGCAAAGCTCACCACAAGGTGTGCTGACATCTGTTACCCAGCCCTTCACTGACCCTTCCTCTCACATGCCTTTCACCTGCCTCTGCCTACCACACTCCAGCATCAGAGTGTCTGGAAAGGAAGGGAACGTGGCAAGTGATTGAGGCCAGAGGAAGCCTCAAGGAGGGAACAAAAGGTAAGGGGAGGCTTGCACTCTGGGATAGAGGCAAAGAAGTGAGAGCCCATGATGGCCACTTACCAGCAGGGCGATGATCTGGCCCAACGGTGCCTCGCAAGCCAGACGCCATTGGCTGTGGACAGGAAGAGGGCCAGCTGCAGTTTCTCATGTCTACTAACAGATTTAGGAAACAGGTTTCCAGAGGGTAAGAATGAAGGTCAGACCTGTCTGGCAGGTGAACAGAGAGTCCCGTGTGGCATGGAAATCAGTAACAGAAACATGGATTGAAATCCATCACGCAAATCAAACACAACGGCTTCTTTCTCATTTTCAAGAGAAAATGGGACAAACATGGGGGTGGGGGC